>JABUQX010004115.1:42500-58086 GCA_015478945.1 Trachelipus rathkii | reverse complement strand
GAAAAGAAAAAAAGAAGAGAAAGAGAAAGAGGAAGAAGAAGAGAGAAAGAAGGAACGAGGAAGGAGCCCGGCGAGGCGCGCCTGCCAACAACCGAAATGCATGAAGGGGAAAACAGCGGTAAGAAACCGGAAAGGAAGGGTGGGGAATCGCCATGAAAAGGGAAGAACGAAAAAGAGCCAGTAAGAAACAACAAGACAAACCGGCCAACCCGGAAAAAGGAAAGGGAGGGGAAAAAAAATTAGGCGAAGAGAGAGAAACAGAGGGACACGAGAAGAAAGGGTATGAAGTCCCGCGCGAGGCAAGGAAGCGGCGTGCCAGGAAAGCCAGCCAAGAGAACACAACACACGAAATGACAAAGAAAAGTCCCAGAGGGGGCGCAAAGGAGGCCCCCAAAGAAACAGGAAAAGGCCGGAAAGCAGGGGAAGGGGGGCCGCACCAACAACAAAAAAAGAGGACTAGGCGAACGACAAAAAAAGAAAAAAGGGCAAACACAAGAATGGGCAGGCGACGCGAGTGGGAGAGGGAGAGAGCCGATGCAGCAAGGAGAGATATGAATGGAGCAAGGAGACGGATGCATGCGCAGCCAACAAAAGAGAAGAAACACAGACGAGAAAGACAAAGGGCGCAAAAAGGAAGAGGTAAAGACCGCAAAGGAAACGAAGAAAGAAAGCAGGGCAGAAGGCAGACAAGGCAAGAAAGGAAAGTGGCACAGCGAGTGATAAGCCAGGAAAGAGGTGGGGAAAAAGAAACAGGGGGAGGGGAAAGGGTCAAAGGCAAGGAAAGAAGAGAGCAAATAGAGATAGCCCCACGGGGCAGGAGCATAGGAGAGAACGACAGCAGCGCAGGCGAAAAACAAAAGGGGGTAGAGGAGGGTAGAAACGAAAGATGGCAGGGAGTGAGTCCACACCACGCGCGACGAGAAGAGAAATAAAAGAAGACCGCCAGAAGGAAGCGCGCCAACAGCAGGACATGGGAACCGTGGAAGAAAAGAGCCTGGGACAGACACGGCCGCGGGAAAAAAGATAAGGAGCAACAGGGGCGGAGGAAAGCTCCGCCTCGCAGCGGCCAGCAAGACCAGTGCACAGAAGGAAGGGAAATGGAAAAGAAGGGAAGAAGCCTGGGGAAAAACAGAAAGAAAAGCAGAGGACGCCCCAGGCCCCCAAAACAAAGGGAAACAGAGGCGGGCAATGCATCGAAGAGAAGCAACCCGGGCCGAAGCCACGGACCAGACACACCTGCAAGAGCAACAAAAGAGAGGAAAAAGGACCGGAGAGCACGGGCAGGAAGAAACGGAAAAGAACCACCGAAAAGAGAAGGAGACGGGAACCAGGGCAGGGAAAGAGGAAAGAGGCTGCCCAATAGCCCGAGACGGAGAGGGCAGAGAGCCACCCAACCGCCCGAGCGAGAAGAGAGACGCAACAGCGCGGAAGAGGGATGAAATCCGCGGGGACAAGGTGAGGGAAGAACGGATAAGAACCAAACAGAAACCGCACGACACAAAGCCGCAGCAGAGGGGAAGACATTCCCCAGGGCACACGAGGGTGGGGGCCAGAGGCCGGCCCAAGAAGAGTAAAAAATGCCGAGACGAAAATGGAAAGGGACAGAACAGGACACGCGTGGAGACGGAGGATGGGGAAGCCAGAATGCCGGGCTGGCCAGGAGCAACGGGTCGGCGACAAGAGAGAGAAAAATAAGGAAAAGAAACAAAGAAACCGCAATGGAGGAGAAGTAACCAAGCGGCAAGATCATCCACCCACACCACCCCAGGCACTCCAAGAACGAAAGAAATGGAGGGAGCGCAAAAAAGCCATAGGTGAAGCACACCTCAGCACCAATGCGGGCCCAGGGAGAATGCAACAATAAGAACGAAAACAGCGCCAGCAGCAGTCCCAAGGAGCAACCGCCAACCAACAGACAAAGAAGAAGACCATCGAGAGAGAGAACACACAGAGAGGCAAAGAGCAAAACGAGGCAACAAAAAACCAAAGGCACAAGCCAGCGTACAGGCAAAAAGCACACAGGAGGGCGAGCGACCCCAGTATAGGGCAAACGAGGCACGAGGGAGAGGCGATCGGAACAAAACGTGGGGAGAAGAGCACGGGAGAACCCAAGGAGAGCAACGACTGCACCGCCAAGTGCCACGGCAGGGAAGGACAGGAGAAGAATCCCAAACCGGAAAGCAGCCGCACGGAACCGCATGGCCAGAGCAACAACAGGTGAGAAAGAAAAACAAGCTAGAAAGAGATAAGAAGGCAGGGAAAGCCGAGGCGAGGAAGGGTCCCAGAAATAGCCGCAGACAGCACCAGACAAGGGGAAAAACAAACGAGGAAAAAACATTCTGCAGCCAAAAGGAAGAAAGAAAAAGGGGAAAGAGTACCAAAGGACAGAGTACGAGGACATATTGTAAGTAACGAAAAGAAGAAAAGGATACAAGAAGGGGCCTGGGCAGAAAAGATTCAGAGAAGTAAAGCGCCGGAGAAAACAGTTAGGGGGCAGACCCAACGAATTTCCTGTCCTCTTCTTCTCCACCCTCTATTGCTTTAACAATTCCACCAGGAAGAGAAGAAAAGCCCTCAGAGGCCAACGCGACGGGATTGTACAGAGTGAAGGGAGGCCGGCCGGGGGAGGAAAAAGCTGTAGGGACAAGAGCGCCGGAACCGCGGCACGGACGAACGGACGATACGAGTGGGGGGGAAGACAAGCAAGAACAGCGAGCCGAGCGGAACCGGAAAAAGAGAAGACGGGAAGGCACAACCGCCTACGAAGCAGGCAACCCCAGAAAACGCCAGGAGGCGATAAAACCTCACGATGCCAGATGTAGTAAGAAGAGAGGAGAGCCCAAAGCAACCGGTGGGAGCCAGCCGAACCAAAGACAAGTAAAATCACCCGGCGAGGTGGGACGGCGAGAGCCATGGGGTAGGAAGAAGAGGAGAGTGCCAAGGAGGGAAAGAAATACGAATTAGGACAAGAGGAGAGAAGAGAGTAAGGAGAGAAGAAAACAGGAGACAAGAGAGAAGGAGCCAGAACCAAAGAGAAGGTCGATGAAAGTATAAGGGCCAAATGAAACACGGAGGACACCGGAAAAGGGGAAGCGGCGACGGAAGAAGCCAGATAACACGAGAACAAAGAAAAAAACGAAGAAATACCAGCGGTCGCATGGTGACGCGATGGGCTGCACGGGAGGAGAAGCACAGAAGAGAAACACTCACTGAGAGCCTGTCAAGCCATCAGACGAGACAAGGCCAGCGCGAGAAAAGAAGCAAAGAGAAGGAAAGAGAAGCACCCAGAGAGGCAAGCCCTGAGGCAGCCCAGGGGCCGTAGAAGAAAGAAGAGGAGCAATCAATGGGAGAGAGACAGAAGGTAAAAAACACCAAAAGAGAGGGCAGCCCAAGGATGAAGCGAGGAGGGGACAAGAAGAAAAGACCCAGAGAGGACAAGGACGACAGAAAGGAGAACCAGAGAAAAGACAGCGTGAACCACGCCTGGCCACGGGAGTTAGAGCCTGGAAAAAGACCACCACGGGCCACGGAGAACCTGGCACATAGGCCAGAACGAAGCAGGAAGCGGCGATGCTAGCCGCAGGAAACAGGGAAAAACAGCTGAAGGAACCGAAAAGGGACAGCAGGAAAGAAAGGGAGAAAAGCAAACCGAAACGTGTCGCCGAGGAAAGAACATGACGGAACCACAGAGGGCCAAAGCAGGCCACGGATGCAAAGCAAGCAGCAGGCAAGGCCAGTCGACACCGCGAAGGGAGAGGGCAGTGGCATGGGGAATCGTGACAGCGCACACGCCCAGGCGCAGAATGCCAAACCCGTCGAACAGAGCGCAAACGGAAAGGACGGAAGCATGTCAAAAGGCGCGAAGCGCGAAAAACAAAATAACAGCACCACAGGGGAGCGAGCCCAGCTACAGAACAAGCGAAGCGTGAGGGAGAGGGGGCCGCGAGAGCGGGCAGACGGCGGCGCAGATCCCAATCGATGGGAACGCCAGAGCGATCCACAACCGAAGAAAGCAGACAACGCGAGAGCACAACGAAAAAGAGAGCCGCATACAGCCGGAACGGAAACCGGCCGAGGAGCAAGGGCGTAGGACGACCATCAACCATGCAGCGACAAGGAGGCCAGGGAAGGCGCGGCCCCACGGGGAAGAAAATAAAGTGACATCGATGACGATGAGAACAGCCCAGGAAGGAAAAGAAAGAGCCGATGCGTGCGACAGCACCAATGGGAGCCGGTAGCCGAAAGAAAGCTGCAAATACCACGAGATGGCAAGAAAGATCCGGAGGGGGAGGCCTGTTGCAAGCAGGCGAGGGTCGAGGCGGACAGCATGAAAGGGAAGAACAGAAGATGGCCAAAGAGACGACATCGAAAACAAGGGCTACCTAACCGGAAAAAACAGGCCAAATGACAAAGAGGCGACAAGTTAAGAAAACAG
Organism: Trachelipus rathkii; assembly: GCA_015478945.1. NCBI lineage: Eukaryota > Metazoa > Arthropoda > Malacostraca > Isopoda > Trachelipodidae > Trachelipus > Trachelipus rathkii. The sequence goes on along the minus strand of JABUQX010004115.1, from coordinate 53,651 downwards.
GCTTGACAGGCCGCTCACGCAAGCAAGACGGCGGACAAAGACACCAGCGACAAGTCTGGTGACGAGGAATTACAAACCACGGAGGGTGGGAAGAAGCAGAAAAAAGATGGGCAGGGGTGTGCGATGCACTAGAACGCCGAGACCCCGCGACCAAGAAGAGGAGGACGGCAGAGAAAAGGCACGAGGTGCAAGGAGGGCAAGGGGCGCAGGGAGGAGAGGAGCCAGAGAGCAAGCCCCGAGGGGGCAACGACGCGCAAGAAAATCAACCAAGGCCCAACAGCGGGAGGGTGAAAGAAAGCCGGAGCCCGAACACCGAGCGAGGAATCAGAGAGATAGCCGGGAGAATGAACAGGAGAATAGTAGGGGGCAAAAAGACAAGCCACGTGAGGACGGAAAAAGCCAGAGAAAGGCGAGACCGGAAACCGGGCGCGAGAAGTAAGAGGAGGAGTAACAAAGGAGCGGGGAGATTAGGAATGGGCACTGGAAGGGCTGAGATCCGCAACATGAGAACACAGTGCCATGAAAACACAGGAGGGGCGCAACAGGAAAAACGAAAGGCAGCAGGGAAACTGGGAGAGGATTCCAAAAAGACGCCAAAGCGTCCAGAGCACAACAACAGGGAGAAAGGCAGGCGGAAGATCGCTAAAGACGGGATGGCCCAACCGACAGGAAAAAGAGAACGCCAGAACCAGCGAATGGAGCAGACAAGCCAGGGCCGTGCCACGCAGGGAAAGAATGACGCCCGGAAGGGGAGAGCACGGACAAATGGGACGCTATCCCAGAAGAAAGAAGCAGGGGATAAAGGGAACAACAAACAACAGCGAGATGCCAGCCTGGCAAAGCGACCAAGCGCCGGGAACCAAAAGAAGAAGGAGTAGCCCGAAGGAAAACGAGGAAAGACAAACAACATAAACACGGGTAACCACGCCAAGACACCAGCAGCGAACGGACTGGGAGCGAGAACCGCACCCGCAGCAAATATGGAGAGAGAAAAAGGCGAATAAATGGAGAGAATGCGCAGATGCGGAGACAAGCAGACCACGCAGCAGAGACCATAGCACGCCGGGGAAACATTAGAAAAAAGCCACGAACTGCGCACTGGAATGGCCGTGCCACTGAGAGGGAGTGGAAGGAGATGCAGGATAATGGCCCTAGGAAAGACAGCAAGGGAGGAGTGAAAAGGCAGGCTGAAAAGGACACAAAAGAAAGGCCACCGAGATAGAGACCGAAAGTAATACGAAAGGACAACCGTGCGAGGATGAAAAGCCCCAGAACCGTGCACAGTAAAGCTCCGGAGAAAGTGGTCGTGGGCAAAACCGCCAGTTTTTGTGGAAGAGCTGGGGCAACAAAGTAGCAGAATGGAAAGAGAAGAGAGGACAGAGAGAAGAGAGGATAGCAACCGAGGAGAAGCCCAGCCGAAAAGAAAGGAGGAGGAAGAAGATTAAAGGAGGAGGACGAGGAGACCGGGTGAGTGCACCATAGAGGAGAAAAAAGAAAAAAAAAAAAAAAAAAAAAAAAAAAAAAAAAAAAAAAAAAAAAAAAAAAAAAAAGAGAGTGAAAGAAAATGAGAATTATAGTAAAAGAAGAGAAATAAACAAGCAGAAAAGAGGACAAAGCATGGAGAAATCACGGAAGTGATGGGAGAGAGGTAGAAGAAGAGAGATGAGAAAAGAAGAAGAAGAAGAAGCGAAGAAGTATGATGGGACACGCGACGAAATGGAAGCAAATGTAAAAGTTGAAAGACCATAGCAGCTTAAACTAAACCTAGTTTATGTAAGAAGAACTTAGAATAAGCTTGAGAGTAATAGCAGGAAGTATTGAAAAACGAATTAGCATAGACTAGAGAGGCTGGGGGGAAAGGAAGAAAAGCCAATAGTTGGGCTAAACGCTTTAAGAGAAGACTAAAGTGAGGAGCCAAGGGCCGACCGGAGAGAACGGCACGAAAGAAATGAAAAATGACATGACAAAAGAAGAAAGGAGAAAGAGAAAAAGATAGGCGAGAAAAACGAAGTGAAATGAGAATGGAAAGACAGACAAAAGAAGAAAGGGAAATAGAAAAGGAGGAAAAGACGTAAGGATGAAAGAGCTACTTCAAGATGAAAGTGAAAAGGAAAAGCGAGAAAAAAAAAAAAAAAGCAAGGAGAAGGAAAAGAACAAACGGGGGAAGGAAAACGGAAAAAAAAAAACCGAATTAAAAAAAAAAAGGAAGATTGAAAGAAAAAATGGAAATAAAGCAAGATAATAAGAATGGGGTGGGGTCGGCAAGCGGAGGGACACGCGGGGAGAGGAAGCGGGGACCCGAGGGGGCGACCACCGGGGGGAAGCGGAGCCGGGCACGGAAGATACAGAGCAAGCAAGAGGTCTGGAAACCAGAACGCAGAGGGTGGCAGGAATCCGGAAGCGACCCCGAGCGTGCGAAGCCACAGGAACCGGGAGCAGAGGGAACACGGGCAAGCGCAGGGCAAGACCAGGTGCCAGAGGGGCCCAAACGGAAGAGGCAACGCAAGCCAAAGAAGAACAGGGCCAGCCCCGTAGAAGCGGAGGTATAGAGAGACGCTGGCGAGCTTGCCCCGAAGCCAGGAAGACAGGAGACCCCAGAGGCACGGAGCAGAGTGGTGCCACAGCAGCAACAACGGCATCAAGACGGAAATTAAGACGCTGAGCAGGCACAACAAGCCGCGGATCCAGTGCAAGAGCTGCCGCTGACGGGGGGGAGGAAGCAAAGGAAACAGAAAAGGGTGAAAGTCGAAGGACACCGAAAGCAGCGGGGCGGGACGGCGCCGAGCCAACCAGCCCGGGTAACAGAGGCCGTTAAGTGAGAGGCGAATTGATGGAGAGCCCCGAACCAGCGCCCACCAGAGAACAGGCGCCAGAAAAGGTAGAGGGCAAGAGAGGCCCAGAAGGAGGAGAAGAGCAGGGGCCAGAGAGAAAGTGAAGAGGAGAAGAATAGCAGGAAGGAGAAGTAGGAGGCGCAAGGAGAGAGAAGAAGGAAAAGAAAGAGTAGAAGAAGAGAGAGGAGAGAAGGGGGAAGAGAGAGCGAACAACCACGTAGCGGCAGTCGGGAGTCCGGGCATGCATCAGGAACCCAGCCACCAATGCCTGAAATGCGCAGAGAAAACCACGGGACGCCGAACTGCGACAGCAACGATGCCCCAATAACAGCGAAAGACTTGGGGAGATAAGACGGCCCCGCCAGAGAACAACACAACCAAGCGAGGTAGGCCGCGGAAGAAGATCAGCACCGAGCAGAGCAGAACGTGGGCCGGGCAGCACGAAGGACCAATGCCAAGTAGGCCCACAGGGAAAGGGCCACACAGCCGGATGGATGAGCAACGATAGAGGCAGGAGAGCAGGCAGTAGGCGGTGCAGAAATTCCACGGGACAAAAGAAAAGACGCGCCAGCGCGAGTCAGTGAAGGGGGGAAGAGGAGGGGAAGGAAAGAGGTGAGGGGAGTGGGAAAAACAGCGGGAGGGAAGAGACGCAAAAACGGAAAGAGAGAAAGGGGTGAAGTAGATGACCAAAAAAAGGAGAGGAAGGACCGCAAAAGAAAGGAGTGCAAAAAGAAGAAGAAAGGAATGGGGGGGGGGGGCAGGGCACATGGCGGAAGCGCAAACAAGTAGGACGTGGGAGAATGAGACGATGAAGTTATCCGGATGCGCTCCGGCCCACAGACCGAAGAGCATAAGGGAATAGACAGCGTGAGAGAGGATACCGGAAAAGGGGGGGGAAGGGGCGCCAAGAGAAGAAGGGGAAGAACCAAAGAGAGATCCAAGAAAGAAAATAGCAACGAAAGAACGACAACCTGGCCACCCGTATAAAAGGAAAAGGGGAGGGGGAAGCGTCCGAATCTGCGAGAAGAGAGAAACAGAGTGACACGATTGGAGATGAAGAAGGGATGAATGCCGGCGCGCGTGAGGCCAAGAAGCTGCGGGGCCAGACAGTCCGAAGAGAAACAACGGACACCGGTAGAAGAGGACAGAGATAAAGGGCCCCAGGGAGGTGGGTGCGCAAACGGAGGCCTCGCCCAAGGAGAAAAACATGGATAAGCGCGAGACTATGGGAACTGTGGTGCCGGCAGCCCAAAACAACAAAAAGGAAGACGGACTAGTGGTCGATACTACAAAAAAGAGGGTAAAGAAAGGGGCAAAGACGACCGGAAAGAAAGGCAGGCGGACGCTTAGTGGGAAAGGAAGCCAGCTGACAAGAATAGAGATGATGGGTAGGATCAATAGAGGAGTACGAGCTGAGGCGGCATGCCAACAAGAGAGAGAGTAAGAGAGATCAGAGACGTATATAAGAGACAAATCGCGCCAAGAATGAGGTCAACTCAAAGAGTAATAAAGAAGGAAAGAAAGCAGGGGGCAAATGCAACTAGATGGCGAATAAATAAAAGGGCAAGTCGAGGTATGACGCCATGTGGGGAAAGAGTGGTGGTGGGGAAAAGAAGCATGGGAGGTGGGAACAGGGGGCAAAGGGCAAGAAAGAGGAGAACTATAGCAGGAAGAGATAGAGCCCCACGGGGGGCAGGGAGCCAAGAAGGAATGAACAGTCATGCGCAGGCTAAGAAACAAAAAAAGAAGGAAGGAAAAAGAACCATAAAGAAGACGAAAGAAAGCAAAAGAAAGAAGACACAACGGCCTACGAAAAAGTAAAAGAAAATCCAAATATAGGGATCGTCGAACGGCGGGGAAGAGAAGAGGGCCGCGGAGAGGAGGCGCGGGCGTCGGGGAAAAATATGAACAATAGTAGAAATAGATATAAGAGGAGTATAAGATGAAAAGATTAGATGAAACGGAGATATAATAGAAGTAAGAGACGAAGAGAAGAGAAGAATAATGAATATTAAAATATAGAGAGAGAAATAAGTAAGAAGAGAGAGAGAGATATAGAAATAAATAGAGCGTACCGAAAAAAGCCCACTGTGGAAAGGGGCCAAACGACAAACTAAGTAACATGAGAGGAGGGGAAAAAGTCTGTAGAGGGCCAGCCAGGTAGTGACCACAGAAAAATTGGGTGCGGCGAAAAAGGGAAAATAGGTAACCGAAGAAAAAAAAAAAAAAGCCCACTGGTGACAAAAAGCCCAGGGGGGGAGACAAAAAGAGCCCCCCCTGAACGCTGCGAGAGTGAAGGTGGAGGGGAGTAGGAGCGGGATGGAAGGGGTGGGAATAAAGAGCAGAATTCGGGTAGGGTGGAAATGAAAAGAAAAAAAGAAGAAAAAAAAAAAAGGAAGGCCTGCAAGGGGGGCAAAAAAGTCAGCCAGGGGGCAACCCGCAAACCGGGGAGGAAGTGGGGAGGTAAGGAGAGTGAGGAAGGGGGACAAAGGGAAGAAGGTGGGGAGGGGGGTGGGAGGGGGGTGGGGAAAGAAAAAAAAAGTAATAAAAAAAAGAAGTTAAAGGCCGAAATAACAAAAAAACCAAGGAGCAACGCGTATAACTCCAAGAGAGAATAGACCGAGAGAGTACAACAGAGGGAAAATAAGGAGGCCCGACATAACATGGGGAAAAGGGCCCCATGACATAACAAAACGGTGTAGCCAAAAACGAAGTAAACAAAAAATAAACAAGAGGACCATGGAGGTATGAGTAACACATATGAAGGCCAAGCAAGCCAAAAAACAAGGGGAGGCCCGGGTGGCAGACACATGCCCGGTGAGATGCGGCGAGGGCGGGGGGGCGGAACCTGGTGAGCGCACCAAATTGCGGAAAGGGGGGGATACCGGAGCAGGCGACAACAGAAGGGAAGGCAAGAAAAAGAAGGCGAGATTGCGTAAGCAGGATGGACGGGAAAAGGACCAAAAGGGTGGTCACGATGGGCAAAAAGGAGGCAAAAAGGGGGAAAAGGGAAAAAAAGTCCGAAAAGGCAAAAACGAGAACCAGGAGAACACCGGGAAACAGCAGACGCAAGGGGTGAATGAGGCCCCAATGTGCGCGACACAGCAAGACGGAGAACAGGGCCGGGGGCAAACAAAAGAAGGCCTGTTGGATAACATCACAGGCGTACCGAAAAAAGGCCCACTGTGAAGGGGCCAAGAACGACTAAACGATGTAAACATTAGAGGAGGTTAAAATAATGCTGGAGATTGCCATGGCCGATGGAGAAACCACAGAAAAGTGGGCGGCTGGAAAAGTGGAAAATGAGGAGACTCGAATGGAAAAAAAAAAAAAAAGCCCACGGGCAAAAAGGCCCAGTGTAGGACAAAAAGGCCCCCCCCGGTGGAACGCTGGCTGAGAGTGAAGGGGGGAGGAGGAGTAGCGTGAGAACGGGTGGGGGACGAAAAGCAGAATTGGGGGGGTGGAATGAAAAGAAAAAAAAAATAAAAAAATAAAAAGGGAAAAGGTGCCTCAAGGGGGCAAAAAAGAGCCAACAAGCTCCCAAAGCAGACTGAAATTATGTGAGTGTGGAGAGGAGGTTGAAGGGCGGGTCGAAAAAGAAGAATGGATGGGAGGGGGGGGAGGTGGTAGGGAAGAAAAAAAAGAAGAAAAAAAAAAAAGGAAATGCCAAATAACGAGAGAGAAAGTCCAAGGGGCCAACGCGAATAACGCGCCTAGAGAGTATGAGAACCGATAGAGACAACAGCAGTAAAAGAAAGATGGGCCCGGGGACAGAACAGGAGAAAAGGGGGCCCCCTGGTACAGAACAAAACGAGGTGGACCAAAGACTAAAGTAAACAAAAAAGAAACAATAGACCAGGGGGATGAGAGAACACAGAGACCAGGCAATGTGCAGCCAAAAAAAAGGGCCCTGTGGCATGACACAGGGCCCGGCTGGATTAGGCTGTTCGAGGGACCTGGGGGGAGGCTGCACAAAGGCGGAAAGGGGGGGAGACCTTAGCATGACTAACAACATTGAAGTCAAGAATAGTAGAAGGCGAGGCGTAAGCAGATTGACGAAAAAGGACCAAAAGGGTGGGCACGATGGTCAAAAAGACAAAGGTGGAAAAATGCCTAAAGGCAAATGCAAGGTGAACCAAGAATGCGCCGCCCCGCCTCAGGGGGGGGAGGAGAGAAGATAAGGGGCAAAGCAGGGGGAAGGTGAGAATGGTGAAAGGGCCACTGGGACAAGGTGAAAAACCATGGGACTGTCCAGCAAGAACTTGCATGAAACGCGAAAATGTAGGTGAGGATGGAATCAAAGTAGTGATCCCAGCAGAAGTAATTCCCACACCAAAAAGTTCAAAAAGGGGGCAGCCAATCAAACACCAACAGGACATGCGAAACAGACGAGCAAAAAGCCCAGGGAGGAAAAAATAAGGCCCACGGGTGTGGGAAGAAAGCCGATAGGGTATAAAAATAACAAACAGGGGATAAGGGGGAGTGGGGGACGGAGATGGGCGAAAAAATAGGTGAGGGAAAAAGGCCCACGGCAAAATGTAGGAAAAAGGCCCAGCTGAGGGGAACGAGATAGACCGTGAAAGAGTAGAGAGGATCAAAGTGGCCCACTGATCGGGGGGGAATGGAAAAGTACCTGTGGGTATTGAGTGGTAGGAAAAAAAAGAAAAAAAAAGAAAAAAAAAAAATGTAAAAAAAAGGCTCGCCTAACGTAGCACAAAAAACCGTTAAATAACAAAAATAATAACGAAAAAACAAAAAAACATAAGCAACCAAGATATGAGGGGACCCAAAGTGAGAGTGGTGAATAAAAAATGAGAAAAGACCGGGAGGAGGTGGTGAGGAAGCAAAAAAAAAAAAAAGAGCGCCGATTGAGGCACAAAACCTTAAAGAACAAGATAATCACCAAAAAGACCAAAAAATAACGCGAGCAAGGTAAAAGGCCGGGCGCATGACACAGGGCCCGTGGGCAAAAGGGCGTTGGTGGGGTGCATCGGCGAGCGAAATTAAGTGTGACAAGGGAAAGCAAAACAAAAAATGGAGAACAGTACAGAGGACCAGGCAAGCGAAGAACGTGATGGTGAAAACGTGCAGAGAGGGAAAGAGTGAGAGTAGGCAAACGGAAAAAAAGGGCCGGTAAACACACGAGTCGGGTACCGTAAAAAAAGCCCAGCAAGGGTGAGCAAAAAAGGCCCACCCGGAGCGCCGGAGAGAGGTAGAGCGAAAAAAATGGGGACCGAGAGAACCCCAGTGAGTATAGCAGGGGTAAATTGAAAGGGCAAAGCAGGGTGAAGGTGAGGAGGTGAACGGCAAAAAAGTGCCACCGGACAAGCGGGAAAACCAGGAAGACTGGCAGGCAGACTGGGAGAGAACCGTAGAAAGAGATATAGGAAAGTTAAAGTACGGAGGCCAGGCAGAAGGTAAGCCCACACCAAATGCAATAAAGGGGGCAGCCAATCAACAACAAGGGACCACGAAATAAGACGAGCAAAAAGGCCCAGGGGAGACAAAAGCCACGGGGAATGAAAAAAGGGCCGTGAGAGGTAAAAAAATAACCACAGGGAGAGAGAGTGAGGGGTGACGGAGTATGGCGAAAAATATAGTGGAGGGAGGGAAAAAAAGGACCCACTGTCAGAAATGGACTGAAAAAGCCCACGGGAGGGTGAACGCGTGGGGGAGAGAGACGTAACAGAAAGAGAGAGGGAGAAGAGGGCCCACGGGTCGAGTGGGGAAGTAAGATAAACCGGCGGTGGTGGATGAGGGGGACGGGGTGAAAAAAAAAAAAAAAAAAAAAAGGAAAAAAAAAAAAAAAGAAAAAAGCGGCAAGGGAGGCCACAAAAAACCTACAAGAACAATAAGAAGAACTGAAATAATCACATTAAAAAAAAGAAGTCAACCAAGAGGGAGAGGGGACCCAAAGGGAGGATGTGGGAAAAAAAAATTTGAGAAAGGTACACGGTGGAGGGAGGATGGGGGAGAGGAAGCAAAAAAAAAAAAAGTGGCCAAAAAAAAAAACCTAAAACAAGAGAAAGAACAAAAAAGACCAAAAAAAAGGAAACTCGAGCAAGAGAAAAGGGGGCCCGAGGGGCAGACACATGGCCCTGGTGGGCAAAAAGGGGGGGGCACGGCAGGTAACAGAGGACAAGGGGAAGCAAAACAAAAAAGATGGGAACATACAGAGATACAGGCAAGCTAAGAACGTAGGTAAAAACGCAAGATGGCAAAAGTGAGGGTGAGTGGCAACACGGAAAAAAGGGCCGGTGAGGAACAGCAACGATAGAAGAGAGATATAATAGATAAGAAAAAAGACAGAGAGAACAGAGAAGAGAGGAGAAGAGAGAGATAGAGAGGAGAAAGAGAAGAAATAAGACAACTCGCCTGACGCAGCTTCCCATCAGAAATGAAGGATGAGATAAGAATAAAAGAATAAGTAATATAGTGAAGAAGGACAAAGAGAAAAGAGCCCACCGGATAAACACAGAACGCGGTCTGCGGCCCAAGAATCTCCAGCAACGGGCACCGATGGGCGAGCGAACGCTGAGCTCGTGTACTGAGCGAGAGGAGCCAGGGGTAGGCCTTCCGGCGGAGCAATGTGACGCGATTAACGAGGACTGCTCCGGTAACCTGCGGGGGGCCTGAGCAAGGACGAGCCGGCAAAAATGAATGAGAGAGTCGGAGCAAACGAAAACACAGGTGGGAGATTATCACGAGACGATATAGTACGCACCACGCTGCGAACCGGGAAAAAAACGGACCAACATCCAAAGCGATGCTGGTAAAAAACAAAATCGTAACACAGGCGAGGAAGAAAAAGAGAAGACGGAGGAGTGGAGAAAAGAGATAGAAAAAGAGGAAAAAAAGCAAGAATGAGTGAGAGAAGAAAAAAGGGGGCGTATAACAAGCCCGCCGGTGCCACATGGAGATATAATACGGATGAGAATAGAAAACATAGAGAGATGTAGAAGGAAACGAAAAAAAGTAAGAATAAGGAAATAAAAATGGAGAAAAAAGAAAGAAAAAAAGAAAAAAGAGGAAGAGAAATAAAAGCGCAAAAAGAAGAAACGAAAGGCAAAGATGTAACGGAGGCTGGCGCCCACCCATGACCCGAGTGGTAGGAGCAGCAAAAAAAAGAGGACAAGTAGTAAGGGTGGGAGCGGAAGCATAAAACAAGGAACAAGAAAGCGCTCGAGATCTGATCAAAGCGAGTACCGGGAAGGCCAGGAATGGAGCAAAAAAAACCATGGGGGCAAAACGGTGAGCGAGCGGAAAGCGGGTACCCAGGGCAGGGGTGTCCGCTGCGAATGGCGCCGGGCAACAAAAGACGCCCACCTGGAACGAAAGCAAGAGACATAATAATACACGTCCGAGCCCGCCAATAGGGCAAAAGCTGTGCGCGCGATTCAGGAGAAGAGCGGGACAGAGAACAAAAAAAGAAACGAGGACGGTGATTAAGAGTGGGAACGCGGGCGGCGCGGAAGTCCCTAAGGAAGCCGGCGGCGTGCCAAAAATTAAAGCATAGGAGAAAACGACACAAAAAACTCCAACACTTGACTCGGAAGGCCGCCAAGGAGATAGCAAAAGGAACTGTGCAGGCTGGAAGAAAAAAAAGAGAGAAGAAAGCCGGCGCAGGCCGCCCACCCAGTCAAGCCGTGGAGGACGCCGGGAAAGCAAAGGCGACTCCACACCAAAAACAAAACAAAAACATACTGGCGGCGCGGGGAAAGCCTTTTACGTAACTTATGCAGACCGCCATTTGGGCAAAAAGAAAGAAAAATGGGGGGGGAGGGTTCGAAAAGTTCGATTTACGTATATATAGAAAGCTAAGGGCGGCAAAAAAAAGCAAAGACTAGGTCATTGTCAATAGGGTGAAAGAAAAAAGGGTTTTATATATCACAGCCTACTTATTCTATTTTTGTTGTTGTTGTTGTTGTTGTTGTTGTTGTTGTTGTTGTTGTTGTTGTTGTTGTTGTTGTTGTTGTTGTTGAATTTGATCCTATACTGGAATAGTGAAAGTCATAACTGTCTGACGTATTGTTTTTATGATTATTATTTAGTTGTTGTTGTGTCGTTGTTATTACTATTTTAGTTGTCATTGTCATTATTGTTGTTGTTGTTTTTTGGTATTTTCATTGTTGTTGGTTCTGTATTAAGTCATAAGGTTGGTAAATTTTTTGATGTTCTTAATATTTGTATAAAAATATTTTAGTGGGCTTTGTTAAGGGATAACAATTAGGTCTAGTACTGATTATAGAATTATTATTATTATTATTATTATTATTATTATTATTATTATTATTATTATTATTATTATTATTATTATTAT
>JABUQX010004115.1:0-10000 GCA_015478945.1 Trachelipus rathkii | reverse complement strand
AATACAAGTTAAGGCAATAGGTCGATAGTTAGAAGGATCAGAGCGGCTACCTTTTTTTGGGATTGGCTGAATAAAAGCGCGCTTCCAGCATTGAGGAAAAGTATTAGTGTTAAGGCATAGGGAGTAGAGTTGAACGAGGACAGGCGCCAGCTCAGAAGCACACTCCCTCAAAACACGAGGAGGAATGCCATCTGGGCCACTGGCCTTCCGGACGTTCATGGATCTCAGTATCTCATGTACTCGATCATGAGTAATGACAGGTAGAGACATTGGACACCTGAGAGGGGATGGAGCAGGAGGAGGGGAGCCGGAATCGTCAAGGGTGGAATTAGATGAAAAAAGAAGACCAAAGAGATTAGCCTTTTCAGCAGGAGTGTTAGCAACAGAACCGTCAGAACGGATAAGAGGGGGAAAGGCAGATTTACAGAAGTTATTTGAGATGTTTTTGGCAAGAGGCCAGAAATTTTTATCAGAAGGAGAACCAAGAAGGGCATCACACTTCCTTTTAGTGTAAGAACGCTTGGCCAGTCGAATAATATCCCTGCATCGATTTCGAGCAGAGCGAAAATTAGTTAGAGTAATAGGAGAACGAGAGTTCTTCCAAGCCCTATACGCAATGTCACGCTCCTGGATGGCACGAGAACAAGAGCCATCGAACCATGGATTATGGGGAGAAAATGATTTAGTGGAAGATGGAATGAACCTGTTCATTCCATCCGTGATCACGGCCCCTACCTTTTCAGCAGAAGCAGAGGCGTTCTCCGGAACAAAACATGATTCATTCCAGCGATAGTTGGCAAAAAAGCGACGCAATGCATCCCAATTAGCCCGATTAAAGTGCCAGAAAGTTCGCTTAGGGCAGGGCGGAGCTGCTGGAAATGAAGTGTTATACTTTAGAGCTACAAGATTGTGGTCAGAATTACCGATAGGAGGGAAAATGGTGTATTTGTAGCGAGAAGGAGAAGTGGTGAAGCATAAATCAAGAGTGTTTAAGAATTGGTTAGGACGATCTGGGATGTGTGTAGGTTCTTTAATCAACTGTTCCAGATCGTTGAGAATACAGAATGTTTTGGCCTCCTTCCCACCTGAATCAGTATGAGAGGAGCCCAACCACTCAGTGTGGTGTACGTTGAAGTCCCCTAAGTAGAGGATTTCGGCAGTTGGATGAGAAGAAGTAACAGTCTCGTGAGAAGTAGTAAGATATCTAAAAAGAATCGGAAAATCTGTTCTATTAGGAGAGCAGTAGCAGAAACACAAGATAATGGTAGTAGTAGGGAGACAGATTTTAAGCCAAAGAACATCGAAATTAGGAGATTCGAGATTTTCGAGACGTGTTACAGGAGTATTTATGTTAATGTAGGCACAGACTCCGCCATTCAGTCGGAAATTATAAAATAGATTATAGTTAGAGATGTTTATATAATATATATATATATATATATATATATATATATATATATATATATATATATATATATATATATATATATATATATATAAAATATATAAATTTATATATTTTATTATAAATATTATTATATATATTATAAATATAAATATATATACACAAGACAGATTTTTATATTATATTAATTAATGTTTAAAATATATATATATTTGTATTTTAAATAAATTGAATTATTTAGTATGTATTTATAACTGTATATATATATATATTATATATATATATTATATATATATATATAATAATAATATATATATATAATATAGATAGAATTTATATATATATACATAGCTACCGAGCTGATACGTAGCATTAGCATCGACTCTGCAGGCGTCGAGGCTTTCATGGATTCTACTAAAGTCTTGGACAAAATAGACCTTCTTATGGGTGGACAGGGTGGTCAAAATATTTCAGAAGGGAGGCAGAATGATTTCGGTGAGGACCTTAAATTAGCAATGGGCTGCTGGAAGCGAACTAACACCAGCACTCCTCTCACCAAGGACATCTTTCCCTTTCAGCATAGGCAGAATTTGTTGAACTTGTTCATAAAATATAGTTCTGCTGCTGTAGAGCGAATATTTAGTACTGGTGGGGATATTTTGAGGGCAAAGAGGTCAGCCTTAACTGCTTTTAATTTTGAGCAGCTAATCTTTTTGAAAGGTAATATGGATCTCTTGTTCTTTGACGAAGACATTGAGGAGGAAGAGGAAAATCTTGAGATTTTGTAAATATTCATTCAATTTTTCATATAATATTATAAATAAATCTTTTGTAAGGATATATATACTATTTAGTATTTAATATTAAAACCTTTTGTGAAGTCGCACATTATTAGTGGAAGACGTGCGGACGTGCGGACGTGCGGACTTGCGATAGCGGAGGTTTGATGGTCTGAATAGGTGCGGAGGTGCGCTAGCGGACTACGTTTTCTCGAGGTGCGGAGGTGCGCTAGCGGACTACCCCTAAATGAGCGGGGTTGCCCACCTCTGATAATATATATTAACGCACCCACCCACCAAACACACCACCACCCTACACTACCACCCACATACTCAATATCAACAACCTCACACATAATCAACCCAATATATACTATAATATATTTATATATATATATATATATATTATATATATATATATATATATATATATTATATATATATATATATATATATATATATATATAGTTTTATATATATATAATTTATATATATATATATATATATAGTAATTAATTAGTTTGCCTGTTGCAGACTAAAATGATGTTTTTATCGATATTTATGCAGGAATTTTGGAAATGTGAACTTCCTTTTTAAAAAATCAGGAAATAAAATCTGAAAATAAAATTTCTTTAAAAATATATAAAAAATAAATAAATAAATAAGTAAATAAATAAATAAATAAATAAATAAATAAATAAATAAATAAATAAATTCTGCTAATAATAATCCAACGCTCTAATTTAGCTTATATAAAAAAAATGTTATTGAATTAAATAAAAAAATTTGATAATTTTTTTTATCAGAAGCAGAACATACACCTTGATTTTGTTTTTTTTCTTTGTTTTTTTTTTTTAAATTGGCACCATATACTGGCATTGCCCTATTGAAGGATGAGAACTTTTTTTTTTTTTATGAAGGATCGTAATAGAGCCTTCTAACACGTTAGTCAATTACTCTACTTTTATCCTCAAACTCTATCGAGTTCCTCAAAGTGATTCATTATACTTGTATTTGAACTCTAGAAAAAACACACGCAAGGTCGAAAGAATGAATAATTCCTGTATTTTATGCTCGCATCGTATTAACATGTAAGAATATTCTGTTTAATATAGAGGTCAGAATGTTGACCTGCAAATCCTTCCCAAAATCTGAATTATTATAATTATTAAAAGTTATTGTTAAACAAGAGAAAAATTTGTAATCATAAATGAATATTAATTAAATAAATTCCTTTGAAAAAGAATATAACATATATATATATATATAATATGATTACATATATATATATATCTCTAATAAATAAATAAATTTATATAAAAAAAAATATAATATATATATATATATATATATATTATATATATATATATATATATATATATATATATATATATATATATATATATATATATATATATATATTATATATATATATATATATTAGCGCGGATTCCCTCTCATTTATGGGTTCGGATTCTCGTTCGGCCACCCGAACGGACACAAAAAATTGTCGTCAGTAAGAGATTTTATGTAATATTTATGTATTGCAGTTTACGACATAGTGTATTACACTAATCTCAACACACACACACCTTACTACAAACATAGCCAACACATACAACAGAACAATCTATTCACATACAAATCACTCTTCTCATGCTTCTCGCATTGGAAAAGCCGCGTATTAGGATGCAAACCCACGCCTGCGGTGGCAAGCACTCCGACTGCCTTGCGCTGAAGCAGGGCTTGCTATCGGGCCTCAATATCCTTGCACTTTTCCCACTGGTCAAACCATTACGAATACTTCCCTGACCAATTTCCGATCTCGGGGTTGAGGTTATTTCCGATATCGGGATTGTGGTTATGTGGTGAGAATGACAATGACATATACTATATATATATACTATATATATATATATATATATATATTATATATAATATATATATATAAATATATATATATTATATATATAATATATATATAGATATAATATATGAGAGCTCCTTATAGAAACTTAAAAGCATATCGCATATCCATATTGCATATTCACATGACCTTTTCAAGCGTATGATTTAATTATATTATTTTCTTTATTTGGTTTATTTTGTTTTGCTTTTTGTTGTTTTTTTTTTAAAACTGATTTATGGCTAAAGTAGTCCTAATTTAACGATAAAATAAAAACAAAATTAATTTCTTTTCCGATAATACAGAGGTATATATTATATATATATATATATATATATATATATATATATATATATATATATTATATATAATATATTATATAATATATATATATATATATATATAATATATTATTTATTATATATATATATGATATATATGTGTGTGGTGTGTCGGTGTGTGTGATTGGCTGTGTTGTGTGTGTGAGTGAGTGTGTGCACGTTAAAACAGTTGAAATTACAGTGGAACTTTGGTTTAAATTTTACTTACGGAATTGAGCCATTATGTACAAGCAGCTTTAAGGAAATATTATGATTCACACGAACTAGTTTCAACATTTCAAGAATATTCATTGTAAAAATTATGGAAGAATTGAGATTGTGTGGACACAGGTTACGCCGGTGATGAAGGAATTTGTTTTTGTTTTTCACATGTTTTCTTAATATACCAAATGAACCATACTAAGTTGACGAATTATTATCGAATATTTCTACAAAGAAATACCAATCTTCAAATTTTTGAGATGCTTCAGAATTTTATTAATTCTTTCCCGACTATTTACAGAATATACGAGTATATATATATATTTATATATATATATATATATATTATATTATATAATTATATTATATATATATATATATATATATATATATATAATAACAAATATTACATAAACATTTACACAATATATATAATATATATATATATATATATATATATATATATATATATATATATCTACACTCGATCTCTCACCTTGTTGTGGTTGGGGGGCTCTCTGGGATGCTGTTGGGCGGGATATACGGATATACCACCCGCCCTTCAGCGTCCTAGAGCGAAGAGGCGTTTTTTTTTTTTTTTTTTTTTCTTTTTTTTTTTTTTTTTTTCTTCTCAGAGAGGTAGATGAACGCCAATGACACCCTTCCTTACGGAGGGGGCATCTGGCGTCATCTGTGCTGAAGGGGTGTGAGCCGCATCACCTGTTTGTGATTCGGTGCACACGACCCAGCACCAGGTTTGGGTCTTTTTCCCTGACCCCTCTGGAACATCTATAATAAGAGACTCCCCGCCGCTTAGCGCGGTCCTCCGGGCACAAACCTCATAGGGCTCGACACCCATGAGGGGGGACCCCTTTAATATAATATACACATGGATAACCTTACGATGCCTCGGAAACTGATGGATTTAAAGATTCCCGAACCTGGACCGATAAATGGACTTACTCTTTTGAATTGCACTTCGAACATTGATGCCGTGTCTCCCCCCACTTCACCTGGAAGGCCTCTGCCTGTCTCCGGCGATCAGTCGCCTGGCACGCCCCCCGCATCCCAGGTGCCCAAACGTTCGGGGCAATCCCGCAAAGGTGCCCCTCGTCACAGTCGTTCTCATTCGTTCACTCCATATGCTGCACCCCCTCCAGGAATGTCAGCAGATACATCATTCCCGATGTATCACATTCTGCGATCCACTACCTCCAAAGCTCTTACTGAGCACAGAACCATTCTTCTAAGTAATGCACTTGAAAAAGCTTTAGGCGTTGAAGATCCTCCAGTCACATTAATGAGAAATGGGTCCATTCTCGTACAAGCTACTACCCGATATCAAAGTTCTATTCTGTCATCCCTAACGTCTCTTGCAGATATTCCTCTTATTTCTACTCCCGATGAAATAAGAAACACATCTAAAGGCACCATTTACTGTTATGAACAGAAAGACGAAGATACAGCTGTCATCATGGGAAATCTCCAACAGAAAAGATTTTCCGTTACAAACGTTTATAGATTTCCCCCTCGTCGGGAAACTCCTGACAAACCAAATCCTCGTTTACTGCTGACCTTTAATACCCCTCATCCACCTACAAAGGTTAAAATAGGGTTTACAAGATACAGTGTTCGCACGTTTGTCCCTCGACCCAGACGTTGCTTTAAATGTCAACGGTTTGGTCATCCCCGAAAATACTGTAGGGGACCGGATGAAATATGCCCAGTCTGCGGAGAATTATTTCACACTCCCTGTGAAAATACCCCTAACTGTAGAAACTGTGGAGGACCCCACAGTGCTTCTTCTTTCAAATGCCCATCTTACCTGTTTGAACAGGAGGTTCTGGAATTATGCACCATACACAAAATGAGCAGGAGAGATGCCATTCGCCAGCTTGATGAAAAATATCCTACAAGACCAAAGCGATCCTACGCCACAATCACTGCTGCCCCCACTCCCCAGCGTGCTAATCCACCCACACAAACTCATCCCAGCAGAACTCCTCCCCAAAATCCCAGTGAAACTCAGGCAGCTACTGTATCCTATCTGCCTGTATTGTCCACGCCACCGACTCCTCAAATTGAACAAAAGCAGCCCTTGACTCAATCTCTTGTCCAAAAAGCCATTAACAACCCTATCCCGAGTACTAACCTTCAACAAACCAGCAATGAAACTGAGCTGGTTCATCCAACACAAATCTTGGAAAACACTTCTTTTCAAGACACACTGTCCCATGCCTACCCAATGAGTTCTCCAAACTTATGTAAGAGGACTGTCTCTTTGTCTCTTGATTCACCTCCCACCGTTACTCAAATTCCTGTAAAAGATGTCCCCAAAGGCAAAGAAAAGAATAATCGCCAAGCTAAAGATTATTCGTTAAAATACAGAGCGTCCGAATTTTTAAACAAAAACACACTAACCCCAGACGTAACAAATGTAACTCAGAAGAGACCTCGCCATAAGTCCACTCAAGGGACAAAATCAACTACTTTAATAGATTGTACCCAAGCAATCGCAGCTATCGGACAACCTACCAATGAACCCTCTAATAGGTTGCAGGATAACTCTAGCTCTTCCGAGTCTTCCTATAATTCTTCTTCTGAATTTCCCATCTCAGCGCTCCCCAAGGGATTCTATATCTTAACAGATGAAATGGAAAACAGCTCCCAAATGGAGCTTGATGTGATGAACCACTCTCTTTCTAATACTTCCTGCGCTTCCGAGAAAGGCGAATGGAAGACTGTCCAACGCAAACGCCGCAAGCGCTCTAAGCGCTCTGGTTCTATTGGAGGCATGAAGGGAGACCCAGAGGTCCCCATTTCTAACTTAAATCGTCCAATCTCCCAAAATCACTCCCACGACGAATTACTAGCAAAGTCTCCAGTATCGGAACTTGTCAATCCAACGAATCCCATATTGGAACCCTTTATCGCGACCCCAACTCCTTCTCAAAAAGATGACACCTTTCCGGTAACATCTTCCTTCCCCAGTTCCATGGAAGCAACTCCACATCCCTTACACATTTCTGAATCTGCTTACTTGGCAGATGCTGATTCCACTCCCATTAATAAACACGAGCATTTTGGTTGCTCTTCTATTGACCAATCAAACCCACATAATAAGTTGGACTTGATTGAACTCAACTTATCTCGTATTCATGGTGAAGCTCTTTCACCAAATACATCTGAAAACTCCTCCCTAAAAGAGGTCATACAACCTAACAAATCTCTGGTGTATGACTACCCTGGCCCCCCAGGTTTTGTTCCCCCTCCTCGCCGAGACCCACGCCTCAACCTTCCCTCTCAATCTGTATCCACCTCTAACATTACCCCCAGTCACATAGAGACAATTGTCTCTAATAGACCACCACCATAATATTCATAACTCATCATGACTACTTTCCTTCAATGGAATTGTCGTGGCTATTACTCTAATTTCGAAGAACTTGTTCAACTAATAAACATATGTACACCAAAGTGTATATGTTTGCAGGAACTTCGACTATGTCATCGTGACTTCTTTCAACCTTCTGAATATAAATCGCCGTTAACTTCTATAGAAAGAGGTGACAATGATAGGGGAGGGGCAGGAATACTCATTCACAAATCTATCCCCTATTCCCCAGTCCCTCTTCAAACCAAACTTCATGCAGTAGCGGCAAGAATTCACTTATCCATCGACATTACTATATGTTCAGTCTACTTAGCTCCGAGTAGTGAATTTACTAAGGTCGACTTAGCTGATCTTTTTAAACAGCTCCCTACTCCGGTTGTTATACTAGGTGACTTCAACCTCCGCCACCCATTATGGGGTGACTCTGTCACTTCATCCAAATCCAAGATCTTAATAGATCTTCTAACCCCCTTTTCCCTGGGATGCCTTAACACAGGACTCCCTACCTATGAACGTTTAGATACACACACCTTCTTCTTGTATTGATATTTCCTTTTGCTCCCATTCCCTTATGGATCGTTTTACCTGGTCCCGCTTTGATTATTTATTCGGCAGCGATCATTACCCAATAGCATTAAATGAGCTTGTTCCAAGCCCAATGCAAAAACCCAACTCCAGCTGGCGTTATGATCGAGCGGAGTGGGCTCCTTTTTATCAGACCACCGCTATCCCTCTTTCTCCTTTCAATAAACGATTTCCGACTGTTGATGATGCCTTTTGCTTCTTCCAGAAAGTAGTCATCTCGGCAGCGGAAGCTTGCATTCCGCAGTCTTCCTCAGGCAGGCGGTCGGCAACCCCTTGGTGGTCCCAAGAGTGCGCACAAGCCAACCGAGAGAAGAAGAAACTCTACAGGCAATACAAAAAGACCCGTACCACCCCAAACATGATTATTTTTAAAGCAGCCGCAGCGAGATCTCGGCGAATTAATCGTCAAACGCGTAAACAATATTTTCGAAATTACATATCGACTGTTAACTCCACAACTCCCCTTCCTTTAGTGTGGAAAGTTACACAGAAAATATCTCGTCGATCTAATAACTCCTCACCCACAGTCCTCCGTTATGGACCTGATATAACTGATACGATTTCCGCTCCTGCCAAGAGTGGTCAAGCGATGCGTTAGAAGTAATTAATAAGATTCAAGCTAAGCCATAACAGAGATTCATAATCCAGCTACACTGAAGCCTTTACAAACATTCAACACTGACAACAGACACTGCCAAGAAACTTTTCAACAGCGAAGAGGGAGATCAAAAAACCATACAACCGTACTATTATTAACACATTGCAGAAGTACATCAAAACTGCACTGGCGAAGTAGCAAAAGAATAGGTGCCCATCATTGGCACTAAGACCATTCGATTTCCGTTAATCATGCTCCGATCAATAAATACATCCTCAGCTCAGCACAAATTTTTGCGCTGGAATCTATAAAAATACCAAACATCTGATGAAATCCTCTTTTCCATCTATTTGGATTACAGCTGCTATTGTAATTCCTATCCCCAAACCTGGGGAAAAAGATCCGCAAGCTGGCGGATAACCCAACAGGACCCATTTCACATGACTGCCACATAACCTGATAAAAATTAATGGAGAGAACATAATAAGTTATCAGGCCGCTTAATCCTCCACTTGTTTGGAAGAGAATAACAGCACAAGCATTATTTCAAACTTCCAGGTTTGGCATATCGGAAAACGTAATCGACCAACGGACCACTGTTAAAACTAGACATAATAGAACCAAATCGGGAAGACTTCTCAACTAAAAAGGTAGGAGATGTAGATTTGGCGTCTATCAAATGACCTCAGAAAAGCTGTCACACAAACGTGGAGAACTGGATCACTCCTATAAACACCATTCGCTCAAGGTTTTTTTCCGCGAGACAACTCACCTCTTTTCATTAATCTCCT
>JABUQX010004114.1:17500-32500 GCA_015478945.1 Trachelipus rathkii | reverse complement strand
AATGGTCAGAGGCTAAATGTTGAGGAAAAGAGCGAGAGTAGGTGATGGATGTATTTAGGAAAGGGTAAATTTGATTTGCTAGCTGTGACTGAAGCAAAGATGGAAGAAACGGTGAAGAAATCGAGTGGTGTGGTGTGAAATTGTTTTGTGTTGCTGTGGGTGTGGAAAGGAATGGGAAGGGGATAGAAAGATTTGCAAAATCTTGATGAGTGACTTGTGGTAGAGAGCTATGGTTTTTTTTGAGTGTGTGACTGCTAGGAATTCTAAAAAGTTAAATTTAAGTTTAAATAGGTAAAAGTGTGTGTGGTTGCGACATATGGTCCATCTGAGAGTAATGTTGAAAGAGTGCGATTTTCTGGGATAATCTTGATGTTTTGGATGGGGTTAGTAGGGGATTTAGTTCATTTGTCACACATCTGCCCACCCCAAGGATTTTTTACAGTTGTCACACCACTCACCCTAAGAACACTTGTTCAAATATTGCGACTTTCACCCGGCTATTAAATATCCTTATTTTTTAAAGAATTTAAAAGCTCCATTACGTTACTTGGAACATTCTTTATTCACACAGAAAAATCAGAGTCACTGTTATTTTACTAGCACTTTCAGCGAACTTACTGTGGAAATTCCCAATATTCAACACAGATACAGCACTCCTTGTGCTATTGAGGGCGTCGTAAAGTTGGTGTTACGTGGATGGTTCCCTCGAGCACTTGCCGCCTGGGTGCCTGTAGAAAAGTACAGAACAGTTATAAGCCTTTTGCCTTTGACTCGACCTATCCAAAGGCCAGGATGAAACCAGAGCCTCCAACCCCCCCCATCCCCCCAGATTATGAGAGCAGGACTCCATACAAGGCGGACGAGACCCTTGCTATAGCTGGAGAAATTGATAAGTAGGAAAAAAGTCTCGCAGTCCTAACAAGAACTCCCAGTTTCTTGATGGCCGCTTTATGCCTTAGCAACCATTGTTGATGAGGTTTCCAAGGACATTTTTTTATGTTTATGTTAAAGGCCAAGGGAAGTTTATATTATCAAACAGGGAGAGACAATGAGAACCGTCGAAAAGAGATAGGGAAAGTTAGAATGCGATTTAGAGAAGGAGATTTCCAGAAGTTCCCCTTTATTAAAGAATTGAATTTCACAAATGTTGATTAAGCCCCATCGGGAAATTCTATCCAGAATCAGCGAGAATAGAATCAGGTAGATTAAGACGAGAGGCAATTTAGAAGTTCAAAAGAGATTTGGGAGCAGAATTTCATATGTAGTAATGTGAAGAATGATTATAGGGTCAAGATCAATCGGATATTGAGTATGATAAAGAGTTAGAGCGTGGCAGGTTGCAGAAGATCATTAATGGAAAAACTAGGAATAAAGTTAAGAAATAAGACAGAAACACTCTATGCTAGAGAAAACACCAAATATTTAAGACAAGAAAAAAAAGAAATTAGCTACCCATCAATCAACAATGACCAACATTGAAGTTTTGCAATTGATAAGCAAAGCATAGACAATAATTAAGCCAAGAGAAAGAGAGAAAACCAAAGAGAAGAAAGAAGCACCATAGAAAGCAGCAGTAGAACGCGTTACCATAACTCAGTCAAATTCTTTGGATATGTCGTCAAGCACCGCCACGCAAGTCTACCCGTAGTTCCTAGAGCTGAAAAACCATAAATCGTGCGTTTGATTAGGAAAGTTATATCCGCCAGATAACCTCGAGACGCTGGAAAAAGCACTGTACTGGCCCCTTAAATTAAAAATTTGGAAAAAAAGAATGAGGTTTCCAGATTAATGGTCTAAGAAGTGAGAGTTTGAGAAGGGTTTCAAAGATCTTAGATCAGAATACAGTGAGGAGCTCTAAAACTAAAGCGCTATAGTATAGAAGGATCAGAGAGGCGGCTTCCCTTTTTTTCGGAATAGGTTGGACATTGGACATATGCATGTTTCCAACACTGAGGAATAGTGCTAGTATTGAGACATAGGAGATTGTATAGTTTTTTGAACAAGGACCGTGCAAGTTTGAAGACACACTCCCTCAAAACTTGGGGAGGAATGCCTTCTGGGCCATATCTATCTTCCTATCCTTCATAGATTTCAGGGCCTATGCACCCGATCAAACTGTAATCACAGCAAAACATAGGACACCTGAGAGAAAATCCAAGAAAAAGGGATTTAGAGGGGATCCGAGAAAATGACAGAAGTACTTTCTAGGGTTGAGTTAGTTAAAAATAGGAGGCCCGAGAGAATGGGCCTTTTCAGTTGGAGAATTAACAAACAGAACCATCAGAGAATAAGGAGATTTTACGAGTTGCTAGAGATGAATTTTAGGCAAGTGGCCAGAAAGATTTTTCTGACAGTAGGAGAACCAAGGAAAGTCCACTCACACTTTCGTTGGATGAAAGCCCGCTTTGCTCGTTGAGAAGAAGTATCCCTGCAAAAGATTCTAGCTTAATGGAAAAATTGCCTCGAGAGTAATTGTGAGAACGGAGAGAATTTTTCCACCCCCGATACGCCAACTGTCCTATACTCTGATATCGGTCTAGAGGAACCAAAAACACGATTCGAACAATGCGTTATATGAGGAGAGAAATACTTAGTTGAAGATAGAAGGAATGAACTTGCTAGCCCTATCAACGATACAGCTCCCTCTTTTTATCCTTTAAGTATTTATACGTAATATCCATCATATTCCTAACTTGAGGTTGCCAATATTGCTCCATTATCTGCAAATCTTGGGAAATACCTATAACAGTACATAAGTCCCTGGTCTAAATTATTTTTATACATATATAAAGAACAGGCCACTCGACCTAGGAAATCGTTACGGACCACAAACATGTCTCCTTATTTCCACTAATAAATACTTTCATGATTCATTAATTATTATTTATTTTTTATTATTATTATATATATAAACATTACTATTATTATTATATTAAATAGATTATCTATATTATTATTATTATTTATTATTAATTATTAAATATTAGTATTACTAAGAATCAAGAACAATTTTGATCGCTAAAATAATTTCGCGAGGTTGAACCCCTGATCCCCCTTGTCAACAGCCTTTTATATATATATATATTACCTTTATATATATATATATAATATATATTATATATATATATGATATATATATATATATATAATTATATATATATATATATAATTATATATATATATTATACTATATATATATATATATATATAGAGAGAAGAGAGCAGAGAAAAAATTTTTTTTTTTTTTTAAATATATTTTTTCAAATAACCGTCATCATCATCGTCATCGTCAAAATTTATATATCATCATCGTCATCAAATCTCGGCAAAAAATTTCATTATTCGTCCCATCACTATTATATATATAATATATTAGTAGTATATTATATATTATATATATATATATATATATATATATATTAATATATATATATATATGATATTATTATATATATATAATATATATTATATAATATATATATAATTATTATCATTTAGTTTGTGACTAAGCCCAAATTGTGACGATTTGTAATTACAAACAATATTGACTAAGCCCTAGGGTGCTTTGTTGATTGCTAAACTAATGAGCATGTTTGGTTAGTGGTTTGACTGGACAGTCTCGATAGGCCCAATGTGGCTTCTTACTGTCTCTATATTCTTAATGTCTTAATTATGCTCCTCAAATCTCCACACAAAACTTTAATGGTCAACACAAACCAACCTAAACTCTGACCACCTCCCCAATAAATCATAAAATACTCAAAATTTACCAAAACAAACTCAACCACTCTTATAGGTAAACTTTCACAAATTACATAATGGCAGATTGGACAAAATTCTCAGAAATGGAAAATAATACTCAATCTATTACAATCTCAAATACCACTAAACACAGCTGTCCAAAACTTCAATTTAATTAATAATTCTAAAAGCAGCAAACCTATATATATATACCTTGGGGATACCTCAAAAAATATAACCCCACCCTTACACCTGAAATCTCAAACTTGATCAAACAATGAAATCTACTAAAAATCAACATGTGTTGATTTTTTATAGATTTCAAACAAATTACAAACCTAACCTAAACACGCTCTTCAAATAATTTTCAAACCCATCTAACAAAAACACAAACAACAATAGAATGTGGAACTTAGTAAAAACATTAAAGAATGACAAAAAAAAACTAATTCCCACACACAAATCTATCAAAAATCCAACCTTCAATTCTCACAAACAACATACCAACACCCTTGCACTTATTTCACATAAAAAGTAATAAACCCATTCATCCACAAAATAGGAAAATAATCAGATCCCTTAAGAAAATAAAAATCAACCACAACCAAACAGTAGAAAAAACACTATAAGGACTGAAAAACTCTCCAGCAACAGGTCCTGACAACATCTCAAACATCCACATTAAACACTTAGGAAATATCGCACTAACTCGTTTAACACACATATACAACAATTCCATCAAATTAAATCACATCCCTTCCTCTGGAAAAGAGCAATTATCATCCCAAAATTAAAACCAGAAAAAGACCCCTGAAACCCCTCTTCCTATCTTCCAATTTCAGTACTATCCACTCTGTGTCAACTCTTAGAAAAGCTCATACTAAATAGAATAAAACCACACATACCCAAACAAAATTTCCATCATGGCTTCCAATAAAACCACTCAACTTCAACAGCTCTCACAAACATTATAACCTCAACAGCTCTCACAAACATTATGCAACCAATAATAGACGGCTTAGATCTCAGACCCACACATAAAACTCTCTACTCATAGCAATCAACATAAACAAGGTTTTTGACACAATCTAATACACAAAATAATAAAATTGAACATCCCCACTAATTTAAAGAAATGGTTATCAAACTTCCTATCAGTAAGAACAGCTCAAATACAGATCAATAACAAGAAATCACACAAAGTGAACATTAAAAATGGTGTACCCTAAGGAGCAATACTATTCCCTACACTTTTCAACCTATTCACAGCAGATCTTCCACAACCACAAACAGACCACCCAAATATAACAACATATGCCAATGACATCACTATAGCTATACCACACTCCAGAATCTAAACACAGCAACCCTCCTAACCCAACAATAATACATCAACCAATTACAAACTTGGTTAACAGACAATAAAAGGTCTGCTTCACCAAACAAGTCCTCTATCACACTAATCACAACAGATCGCCAACTCAGAACTACCAAACCCCAAATCTTCATGGATGACATCTCTATCCCACTAAACAGAACACCCAAAATATTAGGAGTAACACTGGACACACACTTAACTTTCACAAAACACATAGAAAAACTTACAACATCAGCAATACTAAACATCCCAAGAACCAAAGCAGGCACAACATCAAAAATAGCATATCCATCACCATACATAAACAATTTATCCGGCCATCACTGAACTACGCTTCACCAGTATGGCATCCACTATTAACCAAGGAAAACATGAGAAAACTCCAAACAACACAAAACAAGGCACTCAGAATTATAACAGGATGTACACTTACAACGCCTCAACAACACTTACACAATGAAACAAATATACTACCTCTAGACAAACACCAAGAAATGATAGGCACCCAAGTTTACACCAAAACACAGACACCACAACACCCCTGTCACACTGCACTCTCTAACCCCACTCGCCACAAGCTAAAACAACCTCCATCTTCCCTATCCATATCATACAAATAAATCATAAGTAACATCCAACCATTGCAAAACAACACTTCATAAACCAAACAAATACACACTCACCTAACAGAACAATAATTAAGAAACTGTAACTAAATGATCACCCACCAGAAATAGCACCCGAATTTAATTCGGTAACCACCCAGTCATCTTTAGCCAAATTAAGATGGTCACCACCCAAACTTGCAATTCAAAAATAGATTCAACTGCCTCAAATATCTGCATAAAATGCAACCAGACCCTGAGCACTGTGTATCACTTTCTCCTGGTCTGTTCCTCTAGCTATCCTAATGTCCTAATCACCCCAGAACAACCTGGGAAATCATAGCATTAAGCAATCTGGGGAGGAGGCTGGTGGCATGGTACCTTAGCAAGTGTGGCCACCCTGATGAGGGTGCTCTGTGGGAGAGAAGGTATATATATATATTAGGGATGTACCGGAACCAGGTTCCGACCGGAACCTCGATTTTTCAGAAGTTCCGGTTCCGGCTGGAACTAATCGGAACTTTCTAATTTTTCAAATGTCTTTTTTTAAAAAAAATCAGTAATTGATTTGTCACTTACTCAGTTATGATTTTGCATAAAAAATAATATAGAAAATTGATATATGTGAACAAATATCATGATAAAATGACCTCGACAATATAGTTTCGAAAACTTAAATATGAAAACAATATTTTTTAACTTTTAAACATAATTAAATTTAAATAATTCTAGAACAATTTTTTTTTTTTTTTTTTTTGAATTTTTAAAAATTTTTTTTTTTTTTTTAGACACAAATTGCTTTTTTAATTATTATTTTTTATAAAATTTAGTAAATAAATCCTAATTATACCTAATTAATAATAAGTTTAGTCATATAATTATTATTTAGTTTAATTAAAGCTTTATTTTAAATTATTATATATACTGTATTAATATGTAGCTCCGCACTAATTTTATGTTATTTGTTTATTAAAAATGACTTTGAAACTACTGTGATGAATTTAACTTATTATATAGATGAAATTATTTACTTATTCATTAATTAGAGTGAAAGATATGATAAATTATTAATTTATAAAAAAAATTTGCCTGAAAAATAAAAAATATAAAAAAAATGAAAAAAGTCATGATTTAAAAAAAAAAAAAAAAATCACAAAAAAAATCTGTTGATTTAAATACATTTGATTTCTTTTTTGCCAACCCTGCCTAGAATCTACTAGACCTGGGGATAAATAAAATTTGTACAGGTATTATTTATTATTATTATTATTATTATTATTATTATTATTATGTATTATTATTATTATTATTATTATTATTATTATTAGTTATATTATTATTATTATTATTATTATTAACACTGGTCAACAAAAAAGCGTGAAATTTTTCTTGAGGACGTTGTAGCAGATATATAGTAATTCGGAGGTGCTGATTCCATATATATTCTCGAATTTGCTGTATCACATCCCGTTTTCGTGCAATCATGGATCCCTATTTTTGCATATTCCCTAGGAATGACAAAATTCATGTGTGCGCACTACGTAGGCTGTATAGACGTTACAATCCCGCATATATACTACAGTGGCAGCAAGTTTACTACGACGTCGACATTCGGGGAAGCGATGTGGATAACTTTACGTACGTCTACATGTATGGATCCAATGACCTGGATGATGTCTATCATCCATCTGAAATATAGTCGGATGGTCCGTCATTGTTGACCCAGGGTGAACTGAACGATCTTGTACTAGAGTTTTATTTGCCGAAGTTGTCCTCTGAGCTGTTGGCTTCGAGGTTGCATAAAAAACTACTGGACCATGGCACAGAGTAACAATTTATCGTAACAGAGAAGCAGAGCAGCGTAGGTTCTTCCAGTCAGATGGTAAACCTTGTGTATTGCAGTGAAGTTGCAGGTCTACTACTCGCTATGGACTCCCAGCATACGATGTACGTGAGCGGCGACTGTTTATTGACACTACCAAGAGCAGTTTAAAGTGTGTGTTTTTTACACAACGGCAACAGATAGGCTTCGGTTCCAGCTAGAGTACCGGTACAGGATGAGAGAGGAGAGTATGCAAATATCAAGACAGTCTTGGAGAGGCTACAATATCAGGTTCATGGATGGTATTAATATGCGTCGACCTCAAAATGGTAAGCAGTTTGCTCGGTCAGCAAGCTGGTTTCACCAAATATCCCTGCTTCCTGTGCTATTGCCTACACCACGTGCAAGTCAAAGGATCACTGTCCGACACAAACAGCAGAATGAGCCTGACTGTGATGGAGGAAACCTTGACTGGCCAGGTGACAGGAAACATACGTGAGCTGTGACCACTTTGAGTAGCTATCGAGAGAAATCATCATCATACTTCACTACACCATAAAACTTGTTTGCATGAAACAAATTGTTGCAAGGCCTATGAGTTCTAACCCACTGATGACTAACCAAGTACCTGAGATGCCTTTTCCCCAGCACAAATGTATTATCCTAGGTCCATCAACACCACCATATATCATTCTGAACTTGGTAGTGGGTAGATGAACAAGATGATATGAAACAATCATCCGCTACGAGAGAAGTATTTGATGCGCCCTATCAATAACGGAAGCGGTCTCCTCCCGTGAGCCTGCGCTATTCTTACAAAAATGACTGGTTAAAAAGCAAGAGCCGTGGAATGCTTTTTCAGATGTAGTATAGAATTTTTCTGGGAAGAAGGAAAGCGGGTGGAAACCACTAACACTGTACAGCAACTTGCCAGGCAGTTTTCATTCTCATGGATGTTGAATGAGTATAAAGTTGCACTAACGTTCTCAGCCTAAGAAATTTTCGGTAAACCTAGGCGACGTTAGTGATGAGTAGGGTGAAACGCTTCCTCAAGATCCATAAAAACTTCCATAGAAGGGACGTTACCAGGGGCAAGTGGATATCAATATGATGGCCGACTATTGTTGGAGCTTGATGAGGGATATATTCCAGACGCTATGCACAGTAGATCGTTTACAAAGAGAAAGTTACTACCACCATAGGGTATGTTTATACATTAACTAAACCCATCCTTCTTATTACATTCATTGTTGTCCATATTACCCTTTATTCATAGTTTGTATTATATTTTAACATATATTCTATCAAAGAATTGTATATCATATCATTGTGATTTGTTTCTCTTCTCTTCCAATAATCCTATATATATACTAATATATATATATATATATATATATTATATATTATATATATATATATATATTATATTATAGTTATATATATATATATATATATATATATATATATTTATATATATATATAATATTATATATATATATATATATTATATAGGTATTATATATATATAATAGTATATATATATATATATATATAATATATTATAATATATTATATATAATATATATATATAATATATAATAATATTTATATATATATATATATATATATATATATCATATATGGTATATAATACTAGGTATATATATAATACCGTATATATATATATCCCGATAATTGTGACAGAAAAATTGAAAGGTAAAAAATCAAAAAATTTTACAATGTATATGTTACACCACAAATATCTCACAAATGCGATGTGATACGCAAAAAACCGATTACATTTTTTGGAATCAGCACATCAAATATATCAATAGTCAATTGCGAAACCCCGTCCATTCAAGAAATTTCATGTTTACCAGTGTGCTTATTATTTATTATTATATTAATTATTATAATAATTAAAAGAATTAACTTTAAGTAGAAATTACTACAAAAACAAAATAAACTAAACTGTTTAAAAGCAAATTTAAAAAAATTTTAAAACAAGATTCCATAATTATCTTATTTAAAAATGAATTTATCTGTTATACTGAAATGTTCTGAAAAGGGGGAAAATTTTTTTAAAAAGTTTTGCTTTCCCTTTCCCCCCATGGTTTTGTTGTGGAGTTAAAGGTGATCTCTTATCCTCAAACACGTTACCCGCATCTGGTAAAAAGCTTTTTAAAAAAAGCTTTTCTGAAAAAAAGCTTTTTTAAACTTTGAAGACTCGTAGAACTTAATATAGTATATTCCTATTTTACTTAATAAATGTATTGATTCCGCTTATCAAATTTTGGCTTACAGAAAACTAATAACTCACAGTAAGGATATGTCAAGATGGCCAGATACTTCTAGAGAGGACTACACTTGATTAATCAGACAAGTTTTAAGAAGAATATGTAAGGTGTAACGGAAGTCAAAAGTTCCGGTTCCGGCCGGAACTTTTCCAAGGTTCCGGAAAATTCCGGTTCCGGCCGGCAATCGATATTTTTTAGATATCGGACATCCCTAATATATATATAATATATAGTATATATATAAATATATTATATATATATATATATATATATTATATATAAATTATAATATATATATATATATATATATAATATATATAATAATATATATATATATATATATATATATATATATATATATATATATATATATATATATATATATATATATTATATATATATATATATATATATATATATATATATATATATATATATATATATATATATATGTAATATAGATACTGTAAAGTTGGCGGCCAATTCGGTCAGTGGGGCCTTTCCCCAAAAAAATAGGCCTTTACAATGTAAAAAATATCTTTAAAGATGTAAAATAATTTGGTTTTATGTCTTAGGTATTATTTTTTATGAAACCTTTAATTTTAAGTCCATTAATTTTGTGATTTTTTTTTTTCCTGAGCACTATAAAATCGGGCGTAAATTTTAGGCTTATTGCTAAGAATCATACATGGTCAAAATAATTGTACTACATTAATTGGTACCAAGATATAGTACTTAAAATAGTTCATAAACCTTAATGCAATCGTTGGAGTAATTCAGGCAAGAGATAAATGTTTTATTATAAAAAATTGTGGACTTGGGGGCAAATTCGGTCCAGGTTTAAAAAATTTGCGTGGGGCAATTCGATCCACATTGAAATCTTCATTAAATTAAAATTTACTAAATTCAATCATAATTATGTCCAGATAATACAATTTCTACAATAATTTTTTACCCTTTTTTGTATGAATCACTTCTTCTAAATTTTTTCACATAGGAAAAATTAATTTGTACAATTTCTTTCAGCAAGATGGTTCACACTTACGCAAAAGTAACACGGCAGGATACAAAGGGATACTCTGCAATTGATGTTGCCAGACCCTTAAGCCGTTTTCGTATTGTGCTTACGAAACGTAATATACCTAAGAAATGCTCGCGTTTGCGTTCGTTTTTGGTCAAACAGCGCAAAAATCGTAAAAAAAAAACGCTCACCAAAAACATAAAGAATTTCCTTAATTCGGTGTTTGTAATATAAAATAAAAAAAGAATTGCAACCTTACGGATTTAATTACATTACAGTTCGTTGTTGTCAGACAGCGCAAAATCGCTAAAAAAAACGCTCACCCAAACTAAAGAATTTCCTAAATTCTGTGTTAATATAGAATAAAAAAAGAATTAAGAAATTCCTTTACGTTTGGTCGAGCATTTTTTACGGATTTTGCGTTGAACAAAAACGAGCGCAAACTCGAACAATTTATTAGTTTCAAACCCAATTTTCTAAAAATAATATTGTAATACCATTGTTTAAAATTAGGGCCTAAACGCTTGAGTTTGCGTTCAGTTTTTGTTCAAACAGCGTTTGCGTTCGTTTTTGTCCAAACACAAAAATCTTTAAAAAAAAAGCTCACCAAACGTAAAGAATTTTCCATAATTCTGTATAATATAGAATAAAAAAAAATAGCAACCTTACAGAATTAAGAAATTCCTTACTTTTCTCGAGCATTTTTTTTACGATATTTGCCAGTTTGCACAAAAAGAACGCAAACTCGCAACATTTTATGTACGTTTTCGAACACCCAATTTCTTAAAATAAATTGTAATACCAAATTATGTTAAAAATGAAAAACTGGCATTCTTATAGTTTATCAAATAAAAGACTTTAATGAGGATTCTTAGGGATGTGAAAATGAGAGTGGGACCAAATTGCCCCACCCCCCAAAATCGTGGGCACGTCTACTAATCGGCTTCTAACATTAATCCCAAAAAATTATATAACAAACAATTATACTAATTCTACTCCTAAAGGATAACATTAACATGTAAAAAAAAAAATTCAAAATAAAAATAAAGTCCCATATACCTTAGCATTTTGAGTACCCCAAATTCTGGACCGAATTGCCCCATTTTACGGTATATATATATATATATATATATATATATATATATATATATAATATTATATATATATATATATACTATATATATATATATATATATATATATATACTATATATATATAATATATATATATATATATATATATATTAAAGTTTTTTTTTATCATTTCAGAGTTATAAGTCTGATTATATTGATGACTATTGTTAAATACCTTTTTTCAGGGTCGCTTAAAACTAATGACCAGTATTTTCATAAATATATTTTAATTTATTCACAAGTATTTAAACAGCACAAAAGTATGGCTTCACCCAGTTCTAGTGATGACTTATTTGTTATTGATACCTTACCATCACCGGTTTTAATAGATATAGATAAGCCCCCAAGATACAAATTGAGAGGTAGTTTACCTGGTAGAAGTAAAATATCTTTTAAAATAGATAAAAAACACAATTCAGCAGTATCAAGTTTCCATTCTGCTGCTACTGATTTTAATAAATTTGTAAATAATTCTCATCAGCTGACAAATTCAAAATCTGCTTTTGCTTGCAAAGGAAATGTTCAACCTTCATCACCCATCATAATTGATATTGAAGAGTCAGAAGAATCTGAGAGAAAGAAAGAATCTGAGAAGTTGAAAGAAATAAATTTACCTTCAGACTTTTTAATATTGGATCCATCACCTGCTACAGGTAAGTACTTGAAAAAAGGTTCACATTCGATTAATGCTAGGCGGAAAGATCCAGTCTTGATTGAACTTGATATTTCTGACGAAGAAGCAGGTGCTAGTGCCTCTAAAAAGGCAGTAGGAAAGAGTAGTATCTTAAGTAAGAATTCTGAATCCAAAAATTTAAAGAAGTTAAAGAAAAAAAGTAAAAAAAAAAGTAAAAAAAAATCAGCTACTACTCTTTTTAATCAAGATGAAGCAGGTACTAGTATCTCCAAAAAGGCAATTAGAAACAATAGTAAAAAAACAAAAAAATTTAAGAAGTTAGAGAATATTAAAAAAAAATTGAGAAAACAAAGGTGGGAAAAATTAAGAGATAAACTTTTTAAAACATTAATTCAGACTGACAGTGATGAATCTGACATTATGCCTGTTTGTGAAGTAAGTAGGTCTTCTTGTAGAGGATATCTTTCCCTTGATGCATCAAAAGATATACCAATACTTTCTTCCAGCAATGATTTAGAAAAATCTAAGATTTATGTACAAAAACGAAACTTCATCTCAGGACAAACTTCCCATGGAAAACGTTTTTCTAAGGATTTTGGAAGTGATGTTAGCAATAGTTCTCCCAATTCTTGCACAGAACTTGATGGTGGTCATAATTCAGAAGAAGATGAAATTAAATGTAATTATGTACCAGAAGTCGAAATAAAACAAACAGAGTCTAGAAATATTATAAAACCTGAAACTGACTTAAAGGACAATGCATCTTCATCTTTGGTAGAAGATTGTGAAATGTTTAGTAGCAATAAAGCAACAAATGTCACTAACAGCAACGAGAGCAGTGATCATGAAAGTGAAGAATTAATTAATTATGATGATGTATATATGGATATAGAGTCCGACGATGATGTTGTTATTGACATTGAAAGTAAAAATGCAGATTACATTCCTTTAAGTTCCATTAAAATAAATGACCTAGAATACTGCCCACCCATAAGTGACGAAATATTAAACAAAAGGAAAAATTTAGAAGCTTTAAGAAAGTGGGAATTAACTGGTTTAGGTAATGAAATGATTCATATGAATAAAAAACAGAATGGTTCACTGTTTACTCTTCTATCTTATAATGTTTTGTCTCAACAACTTCTTTTAGATAATATAAAACTTTATGAAAACTGTGATAAAAGATACTTAGAATGGTCTTATCGTTGGCCTCTGCTACAACAAGAGGTCAGGCATCTGGAGCCCGATTTAATAGCCTTTCAAGAAGTTGAAGGCGCTCATTACCACACTCATTATCTTCCGTGGTTTAAATATTTAGGTTATAACTGTATATATAAAAAGAAAACAGGAACTAAAGTAGATGGTTGTTTAATAGTTTATAATGCTAAGAAGTTTGAAGTGATTGAAGAAAATTCTGTTGAATATTATCAACTAAATGGCCACGTTTTCATTGAAATTGCCTTCTGCACGCTTATCATTATTTAATAATCGATAGTATGTCAATATAAATAATTATCATATACCATTTCAGTAGGTAATTATGTTTAATTCTGTGTCGTCGTGGTAAAAAATAAATAAATCAATAATAAGAAAAGGTTTATGTGGGTGCGACAGTTGCCAATGGTTTTATCTTTCCGACTATTTTTCTTTACTTAATCTAAGGCGCCTCCTACTGACCAAGCTCAAGTTAATCTTTGCGAATACGTGCGGCACGTCACGTGTTGTGTTAGTCCAAAATGAAGGGTGCTGCGGATTTTTAAAATTTAAAATTAACAATTGTTACCATCCACTTGAGAGGCCGGACCTAGATTCTTCCGTGGTTTTAGTTGGGGCAGGAAGATGATCACCAAATATTGGAGCCAAATTACCATTCCAATTCGCCAAGTATTTACCGTTTTTATTTATAAATTTACTCGTGAAGTTAAATCACTCTTAGTGGAAATGGAAATTTAGATATGCGTGCATATTTTGGCAGAAAGCAAGGATTCCAACAAGATCCTTTCCCAACTGCACAAGACAATTAACAAACCTATATTGTGCATGGAGAGATATACAAAAAAATGCGATAAAAATCTCCGAAGACCTTTAGAGAACGTGAAAAGGCATTTGTAAATAACTTTACACAATTCTGTTTATCGATATAGCACACGCAAGCTCTTGACCATGATGAAAAATAGAAGAAGACCAAATTTTCTTGCATCGACAAAGAGACCCAGGGCTTCGAACATGCTGCATGGCTGTGCGACAAAACTTCAAATAAGAGAAATAACAAGATCTAGAAACAGAATAAAGAAAAAAAATTCGTCGTCAAACTATATATGAAGATTCGGTAGCATACATCTGCTGCACCAGCCAGTGCCGGATTAAAG
>JABUQX010004114.1:10000-12500 GCA_015478945.1 Trachelipus rathkii | reverse complement strand
ATAGGTTAAACCACAGGTGAGCAATATCTAAAGCAGCAGCCGAATTTTCAGAATCGTCGTAAAAATGATCATATGCCAAACGTAAGCAGGTACACAGGTTGCCTCTAAGAAGTAATGGATAAAAATCAAGCTAAAAATAATTACATATGAGTTTATATTGAAATAGGGGAAACATCCTCGATACATTTCAAGCCAATCCACATTTTAGAATAAATACAGAAGCGGTACATAAATATATTGAATTTGTTCTAAATTTTTAGTTAAGTTTCTCATTACCTTCCTGAACTCCATATGAATGGGAGGAGTCTAATTACGCAAACACTTTTCTATTACAAAAATTAAAAAAAAATGTACCAAACCCAGAATTCATAAAAAAAATTAAACTTAAGAAGGTCGACTTTCACACCTCTTTAATATTTAAAGTTTCTCTGTATAACATAATACATATAACAATCACCTTTAAGAACTTATCCTTTTTATTACAACATAAATTTTAAGAATCTGATATATATCAAATAATAATAATAA
This sequence comes from Trachelipus rathkii, assembly GCA_015478945.1. Lineage (NCBI taxonomy): Eukaryota > Metazoa > Arthropoda > Malacostraca > Isopoda > Trachelipodidae > Trachelipus > Trachelipus rathkii. The sequence goes on along the minus strand of JABUQX010004114.1, from coordinate 11,972 downwards.
TAATAATAATAATAATAATAATAATAATAATAATAATAATAATAATAATAATAATAATAATAATTAATAATATAATAATAATTATAATAATAATGATATGATTAATGATAATATAATAATTGATATAATATATAATAATAAAATAATAATAATTAATAATAATTAATAATTAATAATTAATAAAATAATAATAATTAATAATTTTAATAATAATAATAATAATATAATAAATAATAATAATAATAATAATAATAATATAATAAATAATAATAATTAATATAGATTGCATCTGCCATTGATTCTTTTAAAATATTTAATTTTAGAATTTCCACAATCTAAATATAAAAGTCTGTACATAATTTAATTTCCTTAAACATAATCTTTGAAAATTAATTTACATGGAGAAGAAGGAAGATATTTCTACATAGATTTCCCGTCTCTTTTCGTCTCTATACTTGAGAAATCTTCAGAGGATTATTTCTTGTGAGCGAATGAGTCTTAAATTGATATATAATAATTAAATCAAAGATATTTAGGTCTAACAGATAATACCATTAAACTTAATGTTTAATATCTGGTCTTGCGTTTTTTTTGATTTATAGAAGGCCTCCGCAATTTTACGTTTCTGGACTTCACATGATCCGTATAATTATTGTGAAGTGTTTAGAAATATTTCTAATAGTTGATTGACCCATGTGCCGTATTGAAATGTTAAAAGATTTTGCTGGGACTGTAGTGATTGTTGATATGCCCTGTTCCGACAATCTATTCATGTGTAACCAATATATGTCAACCTACAGGTCTGACTTCAGCGGCATTAAATTGGGTGCACAACGTAATGGTTGTCGGTCAAAGCATCTCTTGTGCTAAAGGAAGATTGACAGTTGTTTGGACTTATGGTATAGTCTGACTTTAATTTTTGAGGTGTCTTTAGTTTTGAGGTGAGAGTTCAAAATATTACGAAGGCACTTCTCTTTTTTATTGGAGTCTATAGCATTTAAAGTTTTGAAGAAATTTATCGAATTTTTCTGATTTTTTTACTTTCTTTTATTATTATAATTTTGTAATGGTTTTATTAACTAAATTTTCAACTGAATATTGTGGATGATCACAGTTAATTAAATTTTACTTAATGCGGCCAATTTCTTCATCAAAAGTTATCCAAGTTGAACATAGGTTGTATGTTCTGTAAACTAAAGTTTTTACGATACATTCTTTGTAAATAGTCGGTGAATAGGATTACATAGTTTCATATCCCAGACATTTCCAGTGGGGTTTGACTGAATGCTGTAGGATAATTGAGCCGTCAGAATTTAATATTTGATTTTGTGTCTAAAAAAACAGATAGCATTTATTAACTAAGGTTTCGTATTGTAAATTTTAAGCATTACAACTCTTGAATTCTATTGATGAACTGATGTATATGATCTATGTTCCTAAATATAGCGAGGGTGTCGTCGACATATCTTATGTAAAATACGGGGTTAAAGTTGTTTGTTTTCACGAAGGATTTTGTTTTCCAGATTGGACATATAGAAGTCTGCAAATGTAGGTCCAAGTGGTGAGCCCATCGACACTCCATCAGTTTGTAGATATATGTTTTCTTTAAATTTAAACGATGTTTGGGTACAACAAATTAATAAAAGGTTCCTCATATGCTGTTCTGATATTTCTGGTGGGGATAGGTTATTTGAGTGCAACACTGCGTTAATTATTATATCAATCGTTTCAAGAACCGGTACATTTGTGAACAAAGACTCTACATCAAGTTAGGCGATAAATATATTAGTGTCTTCAAGCTTTAAGTTTTTATAATTGCATAATGCCTCATTTATTTGATTTAACTATGAAAGTTTTTAAGATATGGTCGGATAATGCTGTTCATAGATATTACAGGTCTCAAAGGTGGATTTTCTGTTTTTGTGGATTTTAGGCACCATAAATATCCTAAATTATAAAATCCAGTTCTTTT
>JABUQX010004114.1:0-5000 GCA_015478945.1 Trachelipus rathkii | reverse complement strand
TCATCATAGCCAGTCCGTTTAACCTGTCGTCTTCATAGTACTTTCGCAGCAAGTCTTGATCCTTTGAAGGAGTACTGAAAGAGTGTTTTACCCTGTACTTTGGTGTGTATTGGTTGGGCGGAGTAGTATTCATCAAAGGCCCCTTTTTCGTCTTACGGAAAGAAAGGGTTCCAGTCTCCTTTAAGGACTTATGGGAGGGACAACCAAGATCTTTTAGTCTCTACCTTACTCGTTTCTTAGTTCCTTCCAGATTTTGTTACTAAAGTTCTAGCTTCTTCTTCCATATGCCTTTTCTAGTGGGTAAAAAACGTATAAAATGAAAAACTGTCTTTTCCTTCTAGCTCATCCCGATTGTTATGAGTAGCATGGTTAAAGGGGATGTAATATGTCATGCATAAGCAGGTTTGTTATTTTCAGTGAGAACCGGTAATTAAAAAGAAGTATAAAGATCAAAATACGGAGTTATTTAAGGATCCTTCTTCCAGAACTCCCGTGGGATTTGGTTGTTTCGGGATGGGTGTGACTGCTGGGGTATTGCTGGCTACCCAAAAAATTCGTTTTTATATCAGATCAAGTCCAGTTGGCGCGATTTGAATTTAGCTTCTTTTAACACTTCTATCGATTTGATTTGTTTCATTTACCTTTTCCGGATACTTCTAACCATATTCAGCGACAATAGTTGAATTTTGCTGGCGAGGTTTTTTTGATGATATCCAAGGGTCTTAGATTGGGGAGAGATTTTACCAACTCCTCTACATCGGGCAGATACTTTTTCGGCAAAACATTATCAAGCATTGAATGGAATGACGACTTACATGCCCGCTGGAATGGCCAACTGAAAAGCGTTTTTTGTTTTGGGCGTATTTCCCTGCCAATGTGGAAAGGATTTTCCTAATGGCTGATATGTAGAAAAGGGGCTTCTTAAACCACTCTGACTGCAATTGTATCGGTTGGTTCAGGACATTCTGGGCTCTTGCATAGGGCTTTGGATGTTGTGGCCCATTAATCTTTTCTTCTCAAGACCGACTCCGGCCCGAAAGAAACGTAAGCTAATGTCCTTTATAGTTTCCCCACAAGTATTGCGGGGATTTCTAGTATTGGCGTTTCAAATCATTTACTTAACTAGATTTATGGTTTTTTGTGTGAAGAACAATTTTGAAAGAACCCAATGGTTTTCAATACTTTTTCCTCAATATTCGGCTTGGGACACTCCTTCTTTACCAGACATCGTAGAACAGCCATCGAAACCCAGCCACGCATTTCTCGGGGATCCAGTTCTTCGGTCGTTTTGACCAAAATTCGGCCAATGGCCTTTCACAATGGGTTTTTTCTGCCGGTCCCAATTCGCTTTCAGGGTTTCTTACCAAAGGCCAATAAATTTTCCTCTTTGACTTTTCATTCGGACTCTTTGTCCCGAAATAGGGGCGCAAACACTTTATTTTGGAAATTTGTTCCTTTTTCCCCCCCCAGGAAATAATTCAGCCGGTTTCATGCGCATTAAAGGCTTTATACGGTGCACCCCGCCTTCCTTACCCTTATTAACGATTTCTTTCCTTTTAGTAGCGTACCACATTTAGGAGAAATTGATCTCAGTTCTGTGGGAATCTCGGAACTCGGATTGGGTATTGGGTTGCATTTTCTTCCTTTTTCAAAATGCTTTCAATGACTGATCTAGCATCTATTCGTAAACGGCACAAATCTTGCCAAAACACTCCCTTCATCATGATGCTTACCGAAGCGGTAAATTTGCCGCGTACAAGAAATGTACACCATTGAAATTATTGAGGATAAATATTTTTTATTTTCTTGTTTTGATTTTCTTATAATGCTGGTTAATTTGGATTTGTCTACCGGCACGTCCTGTTGGAACAATCTTGCAGCTTCAACAGCAGTTTGTATACCACTCTGTGTTGCATGTCCTTTACAAACCGCATGAACATCTTTATATTTAGTGAAAAGGTCGTTTTTATTGTTGAGGAGCCTAGAAACCCCTCTGAACCCGAACTTTTATTTTGGTGGAAATAAAATTACAAAACATGGCAAAATGCTTTTCCCTTTAGCGCCTGGAGTATGTCAGCCAAGGTGAATAGGTCTCCAACCATTCATAATTGAATCCTCCTTTAAGTGGGTTGGCATCCTTCCAAAAAAATTTATAGGGGTCTTAGTGGGAATCCAACAGTTCTCTTCAGGTAACCTGTTTCTTTTCTCAGTCGAAATTCATAGATGAATGGTTCCAACGTATCTATAATTCATTTCGTGGACTGTCATCTTACTTGAACGCTAGCTCCGAAATCTTGACCCATATCTTGACTCGATCGAGGTGCTGGCCTGGGTGTGGGTTCTTCATCATGCGAAATATGCGAAGTAGGAGAGATTGCCTCTTGTGTAGTCTTAGTTGAATTATTGGTACGTTCTTCGTTTTCACCGCTACCATTTCCAATCTTGTATCCAGAGTTTCTCCTTTTCATTTTACTGCAAAACAATCTATATAATATATATATATATATATATATATATATAATATATTTTATATATATATATATATATATATATATATATATATATATTATATATATATATATATATTATATATATATCAGGAAGGTCGGCATAAGGCGGCAAATGAAAGCGGAAAAAAGGGCCAAAGCGCAATTTGCGCTTTGAGGTTTAAAACATGGTGCGCGCTTTTTGCTGGTGCGCGACAATTTCAAAAAATGTGGCTTTTGCATTTGCGCTCCATCCCAACTTTTTAAGGCGAGCCGAGCGCAAATTTGCGCTCTATCTAAATAATTTGCGTTTGCCCTCTTTATCCAAATATTTGCGCTTATATATATAATTATATATAATATATATATATTATAATATATATATATATATATATATTATATATATATATATACATACATATATATATATATATATATATATATATATAGTTAAATATTACAGCTCCATATATTAAGAGATACGTTTATATATATATATACTATATATATAAGTATTATATATATATAGAATTGTATGTGTAATATATATTATATAATATAGTATATACGTGATATGATTAATATTATGTTATGTAATAATAAAATTAATAAATAATAAAATAAATAATAATATTAATGATAATAATAATCATAATTAATTTAATTCATTGATAATAAATTACTTTTTTATTAGTAATAATAATAATAATAATAATAATAATCATTAATAATAATAAGTAAAAATAATCATAAAAATAAATAAGTAATAATATAGATAATAATAGGTTTAATAATATAATATAATTAATATTATAATAAAAATAATAATAATAATAATAATAATAATAATAATAATAATAATAATAATAATTAATAATAATAATAATAATAATAATAATAATAATAATAATAATAATAATAATAATAATAATAATAATAATAATAATAATAATAATAATAATAATAATAATAATAATAATAATAATAATAATAATAATAATTGAATTGAAATTGAATTGAAAATGCTTTATTCAGAAAATAACAATATACATTATTAAATTTAACATTATTAACAATATTTAGTTGTAGTAAATACAAAACTTAATGGTATACAATTTCTGAAAGGGGGCTACTAATTGCAACACGATGATGTGTCCTTTGAGCCCCAAAATAATATAAATCTGATTAAATTTAAGCAATTTGGTTTAAGGATTGAGCTTAATGTAATCCCAAAACGAATATTAATACTAATAATAATAATAATAATAATAATAATAATAATAATAATAATAATAATAATTTATTATTATTATTATTATTATTATTATTATTATTATTATTATTATTATTATTATTATTATTATTATTATTATTATTATTATTATTATTATTATTATAGCCACTTTACTAAGTTTATTGGGTTACTTGTGATTAGCGATTAAACCTTTTTAGTGCTTTTGAGTTTAAATTGGGATAAAACAGATTTGAATAAGTGCTTAAGGGAAAAAGAATTTGCAAAGGGGGGAAAGCTCGTCGGGAAGTGTAACTCTTTAAATTATTGAGTGTGATGCTGCCTGTACTTCCCATGAAAAAAATCAGCCAAGATGACTTGGAGCACCTATGGCCCCATTTTATCAAGTACTTTGGGTCTGTCAAGAGCAAGAAGGAGCATATTGAGGGCAATAGAATGATGTACAAGGGAAAGATTGAATGCTCTCATTGTAAAAAAAAAAACCTTCAGCTTTGACATTAAATCGACACATAGCTTGAAATCGCACTACTTGATCGTAAGTAACTTACACCGATAATTTTTATTTCTTTTTAATTTTAAAATTCAACCATTAAATATTTCACATATTTTATTTACATGAATAAGGATTTTAGTTTGATTGTAACTTTCTTTAGAAACATCCTTCTTTGCACGAAGAGCGTGTTACTGCAATTGACAGGAGGGTCAAAGCGGCCGGAGCTGTCTCAACAGACAGTGAGGACACTCAGCAAAAAAACATCAGACCATCATTCTCCAATATATGTCGAAAATATTTAAACTGAAGAGAGCTCTTGAGTTGTTTTATAAGTAAGTGTTTTATTTTAAGTACAGGTTAACTATAAGTGGTGTCACAACTAACAGGTTAAAAAACTAACAGAATACAGTCCATTCCAAAATTTTCGAATTTGAAATACAAAGTTTCATTTGTCATTGATATCATTTCTCATCAAATATTTTAGCTTCTATATTTCTGCTGCATGACATGGGCTATTCACATTGTGGGAGTCTTGTACTGCAATTGAAGGAGTGTCAAAGTGAACTCAGATTTCCACCTCCTCTCCAGAAGAAAAGTGACGAGGGATCTTGATGTCATATGCATAATAGGGAAAGCTGATTTAATCAACATTATCAGAAAGGTCAGTTATGCCCCCGGCAATAACCGCAGACAGCTGGACTGGGAACAACAAACAGAAGTCTTGTCTGGGGATACGTGTCACTGATTAATTTGAATAATCTCCTCTTTT
>JABUQX010004113.1:55000-60799 GCA_015478945.1 Trachelipus rathkii | reverse complement strand
AAGATTATTATTTTACTATATTGGGGATTTGCAAGAACTGGAATTTGGACAGACTCTGTACATCATATATATATAATTAGTATATATATCATATATATATATATTTAATATATATATATATATATATATATATATATTATATATATATATATATATATATATATATAATATATATTTAAAAATATATATATATATATATATATATTATTTATTATATATATTATATATTCATATATATATTATGATATATATATATATATGATATATATATATATATTATATATATATATATATATATATAAATATATATATATATATATATATAATAATAATTTATATATATAATATATATATTATATATATTATATATAAATCAGGTGGACCAAATATCTGTGGATACTGATGCTGATTTTATGTAGATAGTGAATATCATGAGTTGCCTATTAGCTAATTAAATCCAAATATGCAACTTACCAATTATTGGGTTTGATTATTATATAAAGCAAAAATAAGAAGGAGCATATTTGAAATAAGTAAAAAAAAAAAGTGTCGAATCATTGTTATATTAATAATGAGAAGAGTGAGATGAGCATCTGAGAAGGTACTTAATGAAGAGGGGGAATAGAGCAGGAGGTAAGACAGCACCCTGAGGAACACCACTAATAACAGGGAATTAAGTTGCCATATCAGAAATAGCTGGTATGGAACAATTTGAAAAATGAAAGCATTTGAGGGAGGAAACACAAATAAGACAGCACCCTGAGGAACACCACTAATAACATGGAATGAAGTTGCCATATCAGAAACAGCTGGTATGGAACAATTTGAAAAATGAAAGCATTGAGTAGGAAACACAAATAAGGGAAGCTTAGAGAGCAGCGGTACATGCTTATATGCTTTGGATTTGTTGAGCACCACCTCACAAAACTAATAGTCCCTAAAGGTTTATAAGACTAAATAAAAATCAATGATTGGATGTATATTCAGTAGACCTTGAGGAAATGAGACTTAGAATGGTTTCAAAGATCTTAGATAGAATACAAGCGAGAGCTATTGAACGTTAGTTAGAAGGAATCAGATAGTTTTTTCTAGTCTTATAAATTATTCCTTAAATTAAGTTATTAAAAATGTTGTATATATATATATATATATATATATATATATATATATATATATATATATATATATATATATATATTATATATATATATATAATTATATATATATATATATATATATATAATATTATTATATATATATTTATTATTATATATATATATATATATATATATATTATATGTACAGGCTTCCAACACTGAGGTAGGGTGCCTATAATCGAACTATAGACAAAACCAGCCTAGAAGTACACCCATTTTGAAACTCTTGGGAGAGTGCCATTCAGGCAGTCTTTCTTCCTAATGTTCATAGATTGCAGGAGCCCATGCATCCGATCAAATGCATAGGCCACCTGAGAATAGTTAGTAGTAGTAGGGTTGAGGGGAAAACGAGACCAAGAGATGAACCTTTTCAGTTGGCTTGCAGCAAAACTATGAGAGCCAATAAGAGGAGGAAAGGTGGATGTGCAGAAGTTGTTAGAAATGTTTTTGGCAGGAGGCCAGAAATATTTTTCAGTAGGATGTTCATGCAATGTTTCCAAGCTGAATGAAAATTAGCAAGATTGATAAAAGAATGAAAATTTCCCCAATCTCAGTACACACTGTCTCTACACCCAGAATCTCGCTAAATAAAATAAAATCAAACCATGGATTTTGAAAAGAGAAAACGAAAATGTCTTCAGTCAAAGCAATCACTCCAGGGGGTTGGCATAGAAGCGATGCAAAGCCCTGTAGTCAACCTGATTAAAGTGTCATAAGATATGCTTAGGCCAGAGTGGAGCTGTTGGAGAGAGAGCATTAAAATTTAAGACTTATAAGAGCGCTGTTAGATTTCCCAATAGGGGCAAAGGTGGCATTTTTATGGGAGGACTAATGGTGAAGCATAGGTCAAAGGTGTTCCAGAATTGGTTGAGATCAGTTGCTCCTCCAAATTGTTGAGAATGCTTTGTGATTTGACCTTCTACCCTCCTGGTGGATGAGTATGAGAGAAGCTCAATCACTCATTGCTATAGACTTTGAAATTCCCTAAATAGAGTACCTCATTGTGACGATAATCATGATTGTTTGGTAAACGATATAATATATTTTCACTTCGATTTTTTTTTTTAGCCACTTAAAATATTAGTTACCTGCGCCAAACATCTTGATATGTAAACCATCAGCAGCTTCATCCACTTTTTTGAAAATTGATGTCCAGTTCACCTCTTACACTTTATATAATATATATATATATATATATATATATATATATATATATATATATATATATATATATATATATATATATATATATATATGGTGATAGAGCCCCCTTTATATATATATATATATATATAATATATATAATATATATATAATAATAGTATATATATATATATATATATAATATATATCCTGTCGACGTTTTCACCGACTCTCATACCAGAGGATGCTAGTTCAATCCTGTGGTAGGCAGTTTGGAATTTTATCTACCTAGGGGTGGTAATTAAATACGTGACTCAAACCACGTTGGTGGGCTGGTTTTGGGATAGCCGGCCCTTAAAGTGTAAAGATTTCCCTCTGAAAAGGGATATAACACGTTAAAAGGTTGTTTATATAATATATAATATATATATATCTATATATATATATATATATATATAATATATATATATATATATATATTATATATATATATATATATATATTATATATATATATATATATATTATATATATATATATATATAATTAATATTAATATGTGTTGTGTGTGTGTGTGTGTGTGTGTGTGAGCAGTATATTATCTTTTTTTATGAAACTTTCAAATTTTTGGGCCACTAGCTCACTAATTTTTTGTTCCAAACAGTCAACCAACCTGGGGTATGAAATATTGTAGCGGATTTTACTTTAATCTTAAACTACAAAAATTTGAATTTTGTCGTGAGGCTATCTGTCAGGGCAACTGAGGGAAGATATAATAAAACACATACACACTTTAAATTTATTACAAATAAAATATACACACATTCATCTTACTTTTATTACAAAAAAGATAGACAAAGTAATAAACCAATACCAATTTTACAAATATTTCTCCCTTATTCAATTAATTCTGAATATATACAAATACAAAAATTAATATACCAGGTATTCCAAAACCACTTAATCGTTAAGGAAAAAATACACTACCCATTACCACAGTATTCTACAATGTTAATCTACTAACAACCCATGAACCAAATATATTGAATACCATAATATGAAAAGAAAATAATAAAACTAAAAATTTAATATATGAAATGATTCAAGAAATGTATATATTTTAATTTTTTTATTTTTTTTTTTTATTCTTTTCATATAATGGTATACAATATATTTGGAAAAATGTAGTAGATAACATTGTAGAATATTGTGGTAACAGGTAGTGTACTTTTTTCATAAAGATTAAGTGGTATTGGAATACCGGGTATATTAATTTTTGTATTTGTATATATTCAGAATTAATAAGTGAGAAATATTTGTAAAATTGGTGTTGGTTTATTACTTTGTATCTTTTTTGTAATAAATTTAAAGTGTGTATGTGTTGTCATATCTTCCCTCAGTTGCCCTGACAGATAGCCTCATGACCAATTGAATTCAAATTTTTGTAGTTTAAGATTAAAGTAAAATCCGCTACATATTTGTGGCGCCCAACATGGGGCTGTCTTGAGGGGTAAGTGAAGGAGGAGAGGGTAAAAGGTAAGAACATGGCGATGAACGAGGAATTACGGTTGGAAGTGGACAGTTTGAAAGAGAACTACTGACGTCATCAGAACATCCACCACTCACATGTATTCCCCCCCCCCTTCATACCACCATCATACATGACATAATTAATAAATTCCCAATATGATACAAACAAAAAAGACTTTCCTAACTCTCCCTTGAACTCTACTACTGACTGACTGGCTGACCTTCCTCCCTGGCCTAATACTGACTGTACTAAAAATACTTGCCACTAAGGGCAGCTCACCACAATATCATCTTATTTAAAGGTCGTTAACCTGTGGCAACATTAAACTGAAAATTCAATATTATTTCAAATTAAGGACTGATTTTTTTTTTTTTTATTTGTAACTTTTATTTCTGATCAGATTTTGATGGAAGGAGACCCCAAAAAAAAAAAAAAAAAAATTTGTAAATTCCCACCTCACGGGCATAGCCCTATTCTCGGAGGGGAACTTCCTCTAGGTAATTGCTACCTAGGATCCGGACGGGGGATCGAACCCAGGCCCTTGCGACTGTTGCTCTACTGATTTAAGATTGTTTCAGTAGAAAAAAATTTAGGTTATCCTAATTTCCATCGAGATAATAAAAATACCAATTTTTATTTTATTTTATCCAGTCACAAGATTTATTCCTTAAAAGAAAGATTCACCCAATCATTTCCAAATTTGCGAGGAAAATAACTATGTTGAGTATAAAAAGAATTATATCATTTCTTAAAATTCTTTATAGATTTTAGAGATCATATGAAAAAATTTGAAATGAAAATAACCTTCCTCCCCCCCCCCCCCCTTCAGCATACTGTCATTTCTACTTGGAAATGATTGGTTGATCTTTCTTTTAAGTTATAATTCATCTTGATTGACTAAAAAAATAAATTAAAAATTAAGCGATTTTTAAATATCAGAAATGAAGATATTTTTTCTTTAAATCTGATTTACAGATTTGGAAATAATTGGATGTGTTCTTTCTTTTAGTTTTTTGTTTCATCAAAATCTGATAAGAAAAAAAAAAAGTTGAAAAGAAAGTCGTCCAAAAATGTTGCTTCATCCTTAATGTGAATATTAAATATTTTTTATTTAATGTAGTCACAGGTTAATGACCTTAATTAAGCTGATATTTCATACCATAGGTTGTGTGGCTAAATTTCGAACAAAATTATAGTAGTTACTAGTGAGCCATTTAAAAATTTGAATTTAATGGAATAAAAAAAATGAGGGATATATATATATATATATATATATATATATATATATATATATATATATATATATATATATATATATATATATATATATATATATATATATATATATATATATATATATATAAATTTTTGCATTAGTTTCAAATTTATTTTCATTTTTGCATCAGTTTTAGAATGGTTGAAGCTCAAACTTTCTTGGTATATGATTTAAATGATACGAATGAAATTTTTTATTAAATCTGAAATAAGGATAACCTCTTTTTCTAATGAACTTATTTTAAATCTTATTGAAGATTTGGAAATGATTTGTGAAATTTAGTACTTAAAAGGCAGGAAGTGTTATGTAGTAAATAATATTGGTTTCATTTGAGTATTCTGGAAAGTCCTGAAGATGACCTAAAAATAAATCTCATGAACATTAGACTCTTAAATAAATGCCAAAGGAATTGATTTGAAAGTGTAAAGCATCAACTTAAAAGTTGTTTCAAGTATAAATATTTCGTTTTGTGAGAAAATTGATATGCTTCTATTACTATTGGAGGATTTAATACATTTTCTTGAAGTTGGAAATTAATGCAATTAATTGCATTAAAAAATGGGAGAGGGAGGGAGGAAGAGTTGATAACAACATTGCCGCCAGAGTAATAGAATGTTATTAAAAGCGGCTTCAACTTTTGACTGAAATTTAATTCGATCAATCTTCGAGATTTTAGATAATTGCAAATATTTT
>JABUQX010004113.1:0-52500 GCA_015478945.1 Trachelipus rathkii | reverse complement strand
TTACTTTTAAACCCTCCTTTTACACACCCTGTCAAATCTCTCTACCAATCCTCTCGAACACTTCAAATTCGCCATACAAAACCAAATCATTCGCATATAATAGTATTAAACCAATCACTTTCGACTCCCATTTATTCATACACACCAGAGGTGGGCACTTCCGCTCTTTAGTCCGCTAGTCCGCTCCGTGCGGACTACCAGAATAGGTGCGGACTAGCGGAGGTGCGGAGTCGTCAGGAAATTAGCGGACTTGCACGTGCGGATCAAAAATAGTTTCCGCTCTTTTGTTCCGCACCTTTTTAAAAAATGAAAATATAGTTTACTTATTAAGAATTCTTATTGGCTATAATAAAGAAATATAATTTTTATTTTAAGTTTATAACTATTTATACTTTTAGTCTAAGACTTATTGTTTTTTAATAATTAAACTTCCAAAAATAATCTCAACCTCCTTAAAGGTACCATATATAATAAATAACATTTAAATTGATTTTATAGAATGAATGGCTATTACCCTCATCTATAACATTAATTAATTATATTACTACTATAATAACTAGGCAATTATCTAAATCAATTCTGTGTAAAATCCAATATATAATATATATATATATATAATATATATATATATATATATATATATATATTATATATATATATATAATATTTTCTCTTTTTTTTTTTTAAGTTGTCACCACCACTCACGGGGAGAGCCCTAATCAAGGGAGGGGGTGTTGCACGCGTCATAAGTCAACAGCTAACGTAAAATTACGAGATGAGCACAGACGCAGCTTTGAAGTGGCGGAGATTAAATCAGCAGGAAAAACAGAAGATGGAAGAGAATTCCACAGAACAGACGATGGCAGGAAAGAAGGAAGCCACCTCAGCGAACCTAGTCTTGGGTTGCCAATATCAACACAAAAATCATGTGCAGACCAGACACAGCACTCGAGGGCGACGTAAAGGTGGTTGGTACGCGAGTGATAAGTTCCCTCGAGCACCTGCGACTGCGGTACTATAGAAAAGAGAATAAAGCACAACATCGCGCCGCCAAGATAGAGGGGTCAAGTGAACTGGGAAGTACAGAACAGTTTATAAGCCTTTTGGCCTTGACTCGACCCATATCCAAAAGCCGGGTGAAACCAGAGCCCCCCAGATATATGAGCAGACTCCATACAAGGGCGGCATGAGGCCCTTGTATAGCTGGAGTAACTTGAGAAGAGGAGAAAAAGTCTCGTAGTCTAAACAGACACTCCCAGTTTCTTTGAGGCCCGCCCTAGCAACCGTTGTGATGTGAGCGTTTTCCAAGACATTTTTTTGTTTATGTAATGCCAAGGATGTTTATATTGTCAACAGGTGAGACGAGAGGAGAACCGTCGAAAGAGATATGAAAGTTAAAAATGATGTCACAAAAAAAAGTTGTTAGGAAGGAGAGTTTGGAAAGAATTGAATTTCAAAACATTCTAGACGACCACATCCGGAAATTCTATCCAGATCAACGAGAATAGAATCGGTAAAGATTAAAACGAGAGGCAATTCTAGAAGTAAAAGAGGGGAGCAGAATTGAAAATGAGTTGAAGAATAAAGGGTCGCATCATCGGCATATGAGGTGGATAGATATCTAAGTAGGTTCCACTCTTAATGAAAAAGTAGGAAAAAGTAGGAGATAAGACATAACCCTGAGGAACAACCACTATGACAGGAAAGGCAAGAAGAAGTCGTCCCATCAACAACAGCCATATTGAGCAATTTGAAAGAAAACTAGAGAAGTAAGCAAAGAGAAGGAGGAAACCCAAAAGGAGGGGAGCTTGGAGAGCAGTGACGCGTTGCCATACCAGGTCAAATCTTTGGATATGTCAAGCTCCTCACCACGCAAGTCTCCCCGTAGTTCCTAAGAGCGGAAAACCATAATAAATCAGTAAGATAGGAAAGTATATCGCCAGTAGACTCGAGCGCCGAAAGCCATTACTGTGCGATCAGGAAAGAATGTGGATGAAGAATCGAGGAAGATCTAAGAAAGAAGGAGTTGAGTTGGGAATCAAAGATTCTTATATATATATATACTATATATATATATATATTATATATATATATATATATAATATATATATATATATATTATATATATTATATATATATATATATATATATATATATATATTTATATATATATATATATATAATATATATATATATATATATATATATATATATATATAATATATATATATAATATATATATATATATATAATATATATATATATATATATATATATATTGTAATGAATGTGTGTGTGTTAAGAGAAGATGTGTAAATGTAATTAATTAGTTCCTTAGAAGGTTATAAATTGTACAACCAAAAAAAACAACATCAAATAATCAAATTCTTATAGAGAGAACTAAAGTAACTCACGATATATTAAAAAACTAAAATCTGTAGGATGTCAAGAGTGCCCGTTCCCAGTGGCTGTCGTTCGTTCAGTACAAACTTTTCTCAAGTTGCTGCAACAATATTGGTTCTACTGCCTTCCACGTTAATTTGACTTATAAACCAGTTGAACATGAAAGAAAAAGACAGGAATTAATAACAATCCAGTGTTAGAATGAGAAAAAAAATATATATTTATTTCGGAACGATTTATTTCTCACCTTAATTACCTACAATTAAACCTTGATCAGCACCTATAACTCTGTCACTTACAAAAGAATTTATTTTACCACAAATTTATTCTTAGAAAATAGAATATTAATGTGAATAAAACCCCAAAATAACCTAAATACCATTTAATGGAAATAATTTCACAGAAATATGTACAACAAGAAAAAATATTTATTGGTATCCTCCTTTCTACCCATACACAGAATACAGTAATAAGAAAAAAGTTAATTTTTGTGTATTATTGGTTTTTAGTTAGTTTACGACTCCGATACACAAATGTTATCGACTTACAAGATGTTTATTTCGCGCGCCTACGACTATTAGTGCACTAATCGCAACCGAATTGGGTGTGGATTCGAACCCGTACGAATATCGACTTCGACTCCCTCATCCACTATGACTCCTAGTCTGAGGTTTATAACCCCCTTTTTTTTTTTCTACTTCCCAACTCCTTTTTCAGCTCTGGTTCTCCGGCTAAAATATTTATTGCCTGCTCTGGCTCTAGAGTTATTGCCTGCTCTGGCTCTAGAGTTATTGCCTGCTCTGGCTCTAGAGTTACACAATATGTAGTGTAATTCTTTATATATTTTATGGTAATACTTTATAGCTTTTTTTTATTTCTGCTAAGTTGGGCATGGGAAATATCTTAGAAATTTACAATTATAAAGAATAATAGAAAAGGGAACATATTTCATACAAACAAAAAAAACAATTATTTTACCAGGGGATTGATATGAAGAATTTATAAACAAATTAGAAGTGGGGATTTATATACTAATTAGAAACAATTTAGAAGAAGAGATTGATATAAACTAATTAGGAGGGGGATTGATACCAATAATAATTTAACCTATACTAATATACAGAACCTATAAATATTCTCTTAAGACCGAGAGAAAGACATAATGATAAGTCCATTACAAATTTATAACTTAATGATTAGCAGTATTGATCCACAAAAAATTATAATAGAGATCATAGGAATACCACTACTAAAGGCACTTCATTATAAAAGATCAAAACAAAATATAGCTTTAAGTAATATGGAACACATCACAAACATCTGACAACCATTGCTGTTTATGATATTTATCATCCGTTTTATAGTCTAACACAATTAGATAATAATAATTATTATTTTATTTTCTGCTTGTTAATTTTATTTTCTCCACTCAAATAATGTTTATGAAGGGTTTATAATTTCATATAATTTTTTTATCAAACAAAAAAAATCTTTCTTCTAGTATCACACCTTCATTGTTTTTGTTAAGTAAGGTACGTTTCAACAACTGGAATAATCACAAGAGTCCAGTCTCTTGCAAGAATGAATTGAAAGGGGCGAACTGTCCACTTCAGAAAAAATATACCTGCTCTCAGACCCAAACCAGAAACCTGGGGGGGGGAGTGAATACAGGCATTACCTAATATTGACCATAATAATGTGATGTAATCATTTAAAATTTTATCATTGTAAAAAAAAACCAACGTGATATAAGAACTACAAGAACTATAAATGACTATCTTACCCCTGAAAGCAGAGGTTTTCTCAAAACTGCTAAAGTTTGGTTAATTGAGGAAAAAGGTGGTTCAGATTTTGATCGGTGATCATTAACACAGGAAAAGACAGTGCTCTGAAGGATATAGTTCTCCTGATTAATGGGAAAGATACAAAAATTATACTTACAATTCAATTGCACAAAAAAACTCATTCATATATCAAATGACATCATTTATTAGTTGATCTCAATTTGGTTCATTTCCTTGCAACTACCTACCTAAATCAAAACAGACTCTCCACTTTTTATAAACTGCCCTATAATTTATTACAATTGGTGGTTAGTGGAGATGATGAGCTGCAAAGAGAAAAAAATATTACACTCCTCCCCACCCGTTATAATATGACGGAAGGAAGAGCGAAGAATCTCTGAAACCACCAAGAGAAAGAAAAAAAAAACAAGAAAACAGGATGATTTTGCTCTATTCTGACCCATTATACCGCCGTTCGTGATTCCTCAAAAAGATCTCCAAAATATTCCGCATTTCTACTCCATCTACCGTTACCCTGGAAGCATGTAATAAAGCTTTAAGGTAAGCCAGGAACTGGTCGAACTGTCCCTGGGCAAGATCATGATATTCGAAAGTCATTTGTTGTAAAGCGGGAGAAAAGGGAGGTTGAACTGATCTCTTGCCGGGTACAATTGGGGTGGAGCTATCGGACGGTCTTTTGCGAGTCCATGGGCTCTCCACTACCTGATATGGGGTTGCCGAATGTTTTGGCAATGATGGAGAAGGCATCACGAGATTTTCTGCCAAGAAACAGGAAGCAATTGTTGAAGGAGGGACAGCTGTTGCTGTAGCTGGTGAATTAGCAACAGACAGTAACGTACACCTTCCGCACATTGGTTTCCGTAAAGGTGGAGGACTGCAAACAAACGGTACTCCAGTGGTCGTAGAAGTGGAAGCCACCGGTACAGGGTCAGAATCAGTTACAGTAGCATCTGCAACTGGGGCAGGTGCATATGAAGTCGAAAGAGTATAAGAAGCGGGGTCAACAAAACTTAAGCGAGAATAAATGCGCGGTGGCTCACTGCCGGTCATCGTGCGCGCGGGTCTCAGAATGGGACGAGCTGGAGTGGAAGTTGACAAAGTTCTTCTTTCCTCATTTAAAGAATTGATAGTGGGCCCTATTTCAGCTGGGGTTGGAAACAATGCTGACCTAGGTCTTCGTGGAATATCCAATATCTCATATGAATACAACATTCTCCAAAAAGCGCTAATCAGAGGTTTGCTTGGATGCACACCATCTGATAAAAATCCTCTAGGACCCAATGTGTACACTTGGTTATTGGAGTCGGTCAATTGGTCGAATTGTTGACGGACTCTTGGTTCCATAAAATCAAAAACATCCGTTATAGCCAGAGTATGTTTTCTAGTCCATCTGAGGTCCTGGGTATGCAACCGCATCAGTTCGTTATACACATAGATCGTGTCTTCATTAAGTTCCCGATCTGAAGTCCTAGGCAAATCCAGAGAATACCATTTCTGGGCTTCAGGTGGAGCAAAGGCCATGTGCCTATAATAATTATAATAGGGTAAGTCTGGAATAGTGGGAAGTACTATATATACTTTGGCATTAGGACAATAGCGTTCTATCGCTTTCACAATCCTCTTGATCGGTCCAATGGCATGTTCTGCCTTAAAATCCATATTAGGAAGAGATACGGAGTAAGTATCCCTGGAATGTTCAGGTCTCAATTGGGCCAAGTCATACGCCATCCGAAATATAGAAAAGAGAAACACGTGAGTTGTGTCCTCTGCGAGGTCACTGTTAATAATTTTTGGTATGTCTTCAAATCTCGGGAGAAGTACTCTTATGAACTTTACTGGGTGGTTTCCTGGATTGTCCCTCTGTTGGTCATAATCGGATTCAAAATGCGAGATCCAGGAGTGTCCCAAAAAGAGAATCTGCAACAGAAATATATATATGTTAATATATAGTAACAGAACGGACCATACGGGAGACGGTTTAACTTTCTTAGAAACATCAAAACCTCACCATATGTATCCATCAATAATCTTTGCAATTACATATACCGTCATACCATGTTACTAGTATGTATCATTTATTCTCTTAAATAAAATAATATAGAAATTTTCGATTAAATTTTCGTTTTTGTTTTGTTTCGGAACAAAGAGGAGGGGTATCAAACTAATAGACACCGTAATTTTATTATTATTTACTAAAATTTTATTACAAGTTATTCCGGATTAATTACAAATTTTACAAAATAAAACAAATTGTCTAAGATTAATTATAACTTTACAAAATAAAATAAATTTTCCAAGATTAATTATAAATTTTACAAAATAACCTCCTCATTTTCACATTTTCAATTCCAATATATTTATATCTGAATTCTGCAGTGATTCTTATCTTCCATCGGTGCGCCTTCGTCTTTCCAAAATGTGTGGCTGTATCCATGGTACTTCAGAAGATCCCCCTGGATCTCTTAATCTTGTTCGAGAAGCGATACCAGTAGCTTCCCCGAACACACTATCCACTCGATCTTCTTCCACCAATTGAACGTCGACTTCTATGTTTCCATTCTCCCGTTTTACTTGTACTTGCGGAGCCCATTGTACACTTCTTCTTACGGGAACCATAGGAACAACCATTTTGGGAGTTAACATATTCGGTTCCAGATGACATTCAGATAGTGCTGATGGTTCCATTTCTTCTGCTGTTTCCACAGGAGAATTCATAGAGCACAATCTTTTCTGGAGGTCTTCACATGACATTCTTCGTGCACTTCTATATGGAATCATCTGGTTCCTTTGATCTGTGATATAAATAGGAGTATAGGATAATAAAGAAAGTGAATTGAGAGAGTTAAGAGCAGGAGAACTTAATAGAGAAGTTTCAGAGAGAGTATAAGGTGAATTTAAAAAGTGAGGTGAATGAAAAGTTTCTTGAGAACTTGCATAAGGAGAATTAGGTGAAGCAAATAAGTTAGAGAGATTATATGAGGACAGGTCAGTAGAAATACTAGGAGAATAAGTAGAAATAGTAGATACTTGAGGAATAGTAGATAAGGGAAGAGTAGGAAGAATAACAGAAGAAAAATCACTTACCTTTGTCAAATTATTGATTACTTGTTGATTCAAAAGAAGACTCTCCTCAATGCAACACAACACCACTCTGGAAAGTTTTCTGACTTCTTCGGAGTCAGGAAATCCCAAGAAATCATCCTCCTCTTCATCCGAATCATCTTCAAAATTGATATATCATGTATATTAGAAGTTATTGATGGTGCTGTGGCCATTGAGGAATCCTCTGCAATCTCTTCCGGATGTTCGTCTTCAGGATCTATATTGGTATTTAGTTGGTTTGTTAATAATTTCTTAAATAAAGGATTTTCTCTTACGTATTTAGGGGGAACATACCATTTTTTTAATTGCCTATGATGCACTCTATAAATTCTTTCAGATTCCAATGATTTCACTATATAAGTCACCTCATTTGGATTAACCTTAATTACTTGTAAGGGCCCTTGATATCGATCTTTAAACTTGTTTATAGTTAAATCTCCTGGAAGTTGTATTTTAAGCGCCACTAGTTGGTCCACTTTGAAAGGAGAAAAACTCTCATGTCCTTCCTTCCAATGGGTATTTAAACCCCGTCCAAGGAAGTCGAGGTTGATTATTATGCGTTTCCTGATACAATATCTCAGAGGGAGTTTTAGATGTGGCAAGTGGACCAAATGATTGTAAGTCAGTACAACTTGGGGTAACTGTACGTCCCACAAATTAGGATTTTTCAAGGACAACCGTAGATATTGTAACAAGGTACGGTTTACTCTTTCCGTAATTCCATTTGAGGATGGATTATACGGAGTTGTGTAAATATGTCTGATATTATTCCGTTGTAATAATTCCTCAAATTCGGGACCCTTAAATTCCCTTGCATTATCCGTTAACAATCGTGAAGGGATTATTGGCAAATAAGGTAGAATACTTTGTAAGGCTGTGGTTACCAAGGTGGTATGTTTTGATCGTATTGGAACTGCCGCTATCCATTTACTAAAGTGATCAATAAAAACTAAGGCGTATGTATTTCCTTTAGCTGATTTAGGCAATTGCAACAAGTCCACGGCGACCAATTCAAAAGGGTACCTTGTATGTATCTTCAGAGTTGGTGGAGCATGATATACGTTGGAAATTTTGGCCTAGTTGGCATTTATAACAGGACATAGATATTTCGTGACAGATATCTTTCAATTTCGGATGCCAAATAATTTTTTCCAACAATGCATAAAGTTTACTTTGTCCAATATGGACAAATTCATAATGGTTTATAATGGCAACTTGTACGGCAAATGTAAACGATACCACATAATGGTATTGATCTTTTCGATTTCGATGGAGTATCTGATTATCTACTATGGATAAAAAGTTTTTCGCAAACTTAAACAGCTTAAGTGGTCCTTGAAAAGCTCGACGTCCTATCAAAGCACCTTTTAGTCTTTTCAATAATGGGTCATGTGCTTGACATTGGGCTATATGGTCCATTAATATTTCCACTGAATCTTGTGCTGTCCTGATCAGGGAAATATTTCTTATGAATAATAATTTAGTGGGAGGTCTTTTCTTCTTTTTCATAACTTCCTCCCCACCAGATTTAAATCCCCAAAGTGTAAAGGATGTGTTTTACTATAATATACCAAAACCCGAATCTTATAAAGGTGAGTAAAGGCATCTATGCTATGAACAAAGGGCAATTGACCAGCATACCTGGTTAGTTGTAGTTGTTTCAGTACTTGATTTGCTTCCTTGGTTCGGCCCGTTGGTAGATGATATTTACTTCTGTTATTTACTAACTCATCCACAACTGCCGCTCTTATCTGGGGATGAGAATCTAATTTTTCATATAAAAACTGTGAGAAACACTGAAACAACGAATCTCCACCACCCAACATTTTAACCACTGTAAATCCCTCAGGTGGGTCATTAGAGATTATTTCATTGTCGGGTTCAGTAGGAATTTCAAATGGAGTTCTTGACAGGGTGTCCGCGACGATGTTCTCTTTACCAGGCACATAAAATAGTTCATAGTCAATGTCATTAAGTTCGTCTAAAGTTCTGGCCACCCGTTGATTCACTAACGGCATATTTTGCAAAAAAAGTAATGGCTTGTGATCTGTATATACATGCACCTTAATACCATATAAAAACGGTTTTAACGATCTTACCGCCCAACGTACGGCTGCTAATTCTTTCTCGGTAGCACTATAACCACGCTGAGCTTTTGAAAACACTGTGGAAATGTAAGCTATGGGTCTATTTTCGCCGTTCTGAACTTGGCTGAGGCATGCACCAGCACCCATCCCTGAGGCGTCCGTATGAAGTAACAACGGCGTAGCTTGTTCGGATCGATCAGGATACGATAAGAAGGGTGGAGATGTTAATAAATGTTTGAGTTTGTCAAATGCCAGTTGGCACTGTTCCGTCCAAGGCACATTTTTTGGAAACTTAAGTAAATCGAACAGAGGTTTTGCTATCACTGAACAGTTTGGGATATGCCTGCGATAGAAATTGATGAGGCCCATAAACTGTCTAACCTGTTTTGCCGTTCTTGGCGGAGGATATTTCATGATACCTTCAATGTTCTTTTGTAGGGGTTGTAACCCTTTATCGGAAATTACGTGGCCTAAAAATTTTACTTCGGTCCTTAACAGATAACTTTTCGAGGGTTTCAACTTAAGCCCAGCCACTCTGAATGCTTTAAGGACCTCCTCCAAGATAGAAAGATGTTTCTCGAAACTGTTGCTTATTATCAGGACATCGTCCAGATAAATCATTACTTCACTCCATGAAATGTGACCTAAAGCCAATCTCATAACTCTCTGAAATGTAGCAGGTCCGTTCATGAGACCAAAAGGCATCCGGAGGAACTCCCAATGGCCCAAAGGTGTTGAAAACGCCGTTTTCTCGATACTATCTCTCTCCATTTCTATCTGATAATATCCTTTGATTAGGTCTATCGTTGAGAAATAATGCATGCCCTGCAAACTGAACAGTGTATCTGTTAAATTAGGAATGGGAAATGCATCCCTTTTAGTGATAGAATTCAACTTCCGATAATCTATACAGAGCCTCATAGTACCGTCAGGTTTACGAATCGGAACTACGGGTGCTGAGTAAGGTGAACATGATCTTTTAATAATTCCTTCGGCCTCCAACTTAAGACAAACTTCTTCCACCTCATATAATATAGGTCCTTGCAAGCGCCTAACTGACTCATGCACTGGTTCTTCAATAAACGTGTTTATGGCATGTTTCA
Source organism: Trachelipus rathkii (assembly GCA_015478945.1). Taxonomy (NCBI): domain Eukaryota; kingdom Metazoa; phylum Arthropoda; class Malacostraca; order Isopoda; family Trachelipodidae; genus Trachelipus; species Trachelipus rathkii. The sequence continues at coordinate 42,000 of JABUQX010004113.1, read as the reverse complement.
GAATGCTGGTACATCCAACATCCGCATCTCCCAAACTAATAGCCTGAGGATATTTGATTAACAGTTGTACAACTTGATCTTTTTGATTTTCCGTTAAATCTGTCTTATCCATTTCAAACGCTGTTCTTAAATTTTCAAGAGTCCACTCCTCATAAGTCTCTTGTGGCTTTTGAGTAATTTCCACAGTGTTTACATTACTATAGTTAGAATCTTCCGCAGGATGTACCTGTTGTAAAACAGTATACGTACCAAGAGGATAACCTCGTTTTAATGTGATTGCATTTTCAAAAGGATTAAAACAGTATATATAAACACTTGGGTCTCTCGTATATGGGATAACCGCTTCATCGATTATACATTGATTACTTGTATTTGGTGTAAACAATAATAACGAATCTTTTTCTATAAGCGGACTATATGTGGTAACCATAACCGGAACACACGTACGGGAAGTAATTACTACATCCTTACTTACCAACGCAAAATCTTCCACCTTGTTTTTCGGACATATTCGTATATCCTTAGTTATTACGGTTATTATGTTATTAGTCTCTTTATTTCGTTTTATCAATTCCTTTGTGGACAGATCTGGCAATAAATTGTCTTTTTTAAGCAAATTGTATCCGAATATTACGTCATAACCTGTTACTTGCTCATCTACCACCACAAAAGTATTTGGAGAGGTGGAAAACTCCTTAGAAAGTTTTAATTGAAGGAAGTTATCTCACCCGAAAACAGGAAAAAAACTACTTGTACCTATACCACTAACACCTTGTAATTTGAGTGGCTCCATCAAAGAAACTGGTCTTTTGTTGCAATAAATTGATACGTTGTATTGTAAATTAAACTGAGGGAGAAGCACCAGTATCTACTAATGCTTGTAATGGGGTATCAACGTCACACCCTTCAATACCTACTCTATCACTAAAAAGGCATCCTCGGCAAGGATTTTTGTATATACTTTATCTGAATTATTGAATCTGAAAAAAAAGGGAAAAGGGAGAAAATCATAGATGAGGTTTGTTCCTCATTTTCTTGGAGAGGTTTGTACCCATTTCATGCGGGGGAGGTTCGTACCTCAAATCATCAAATAAGGTCTTGTACTCTCAATTTCTTTGATGATGTTTTTCTTTTGACATCATTTTAACATATTTACAAACCATAGTAAAGATCTAACTCAGTTTGTGATCCTACATTTTCGCTACACGTATTTTCTTGTTCATTAAAAGGTGGTGCGGAAGGTACCACACTCAATTCTAAGTTCGGTATTGTTTTTATTTCTTTCACCTGGTCATTTTCACTCGGCAACTGTGACCCTACAATTACCGTGGTCGTCTCTCGTTTTATATCTTCTTGTCTTGAACGCTGAGGTTTTGGACTCATTGATGCTATCGATTTAGGTTTACACGGGTGATCTACGGCCCAAGATACTATCTGATGCTTTTCTACTTTTGTTTTGGGCTCTGTGGGCGGGCCACTGACCACAGAGCACTCTCGTTTCCCCTCTGTTGGGGTATATTCTCTGAAAATCGTTGCGGACAATCGATCCCCAAATGACCATCCTGACGACAGACAGGACATTCTTGATTTTCTGAACCCAGTAGTTTCTTCTGGCTTCGTTGTGGGCAATCCTGCACGACATGTCCCTCCGTCTCACAACGGATACATTTGTTTTTCTGTACATAACAGTCATCCGCCATGTGTCCCCGTTTTCCGCAAAATCGGCACTGGGGTCTTAATGGACAATCCCGTACTACATGGCCTGGTTTCTTGCAATAATTACACCTCTGGGGTGATCCGGGTGATTGAAAATTACTCTTAGGATTTCTACCCCTTTCTTGTGCAGTTACATTTGGTTGTGGTCCAGGAGGACCCTTAGATGGATGGACTCCCAGAGGCTGTGCAAATTGTGACAAATTTTGTACATAAGTCGGGTTAGTCGGAGGACCCGAATATCTTGAGAAATATCCAGAAGATTGAGGGAACTGTGACCCACCACTGGATCCATCATATCCTGGATAGGTTAATGCCGGATAAGGCCATACTGGCCCAACCGACGGGAGAGCTGGAACAGTATATTGAGTTGATTGATAAGAATTAGAAGGGACTACCGGTGTCAAGTCTATAATCTCCGGCTGATTAATCAAGGGAGGTTTAGTGTTTGGTAGCGACTCCATTCCATTATTGTCTTATTGCTACTTGGTGTACGTGTATAATTGTCGTCTATTAACTTTACTAACCCTTCCCAAGAAAGGACTAACACCTCCTAAGGCCAAACTCACAAACCACCGTAATGAGAATTTACTTGATCTGCACAGATTGAGGCAGACTCTTTACTAGTTTTTCTCTTAACCCCTTCATGGAACTCACATCTGATCCAGGAAAAGCTTTTTCGGCCAATCCTAGTAAACGTAACGCATATAGTGGTATTGTTTCTGTTGACAATATTTGTGCATCCGTAAAAGCACTCAAGTCACATTTTGTCTGTTTTCTCAAATGTTCACCAAACCAGTCCATCAATTCCTTCTTTATCATTGCATAACTTGCGTTTGATTTCATTAGTACATCGTACACTTGTTTAATTGCTCCCTCCAGATGCAATCCCAAATATGTACGCCACCCGTCAACAGGAGAACTCGGGTAGGTTGCCAAGGCATATTCTTCAAATCTATTCATGAATTGTGGTAGAGGTTCTCCATTCTCCAAACAATATTTACCAACAGGTATCATTTTTTTGGATTTTATTTGCTGTTGGTCTGTCATCATTTTCATCATCTGCGTCATAGTATCCAATGTTCTCTGATTCTGTTCCAAAATTCGCAACAACAAAACATTATTTTCAGGCTCTTGAGCAGATGAACTCTGCATTGGCGGTTGTTGTGAAAAATTCCCCACAGACAATGGAGGACCTTGCTGGCCAGGTGCAAATGGAGCCGATGGAATGGGTTGTTGATATACATTTAGGCCAGGCTGCATACCACCAAAATAAGGACGTGCCACAGCAATGCTTCCCGGCAAATTTAACGTTGACACTGTGACCGTCACAGGAGGAGACATCGTAAAAGAGGAGGGTACTGAGCCTATCGAATGTGCTGGACCGACGTTCAACACCTCCGAAGACTTTAGAGATTTCGAAGAAGATGTTATAGAAACGAATCCCTCAGATGTCATCAAGTTCGTTGGTTGTTTAGCCATCAAACTTGATGAATCCGAGGTGGTAAACGTTGGTAAATTCAATTTATCGACCGTCGTTTTCGCATCGTCACTCGCGCCGTTTGTTACAACGTTCTTGTTGTCCGCCATATTTCGAATACTTTATGTTATGTAGATGTTGTAAAGATAGAATAAGAGAATACTTGGGATTTTGGGTACCTAACAACTATAAAAACCGTGTTTTGGATAAAATGTTGAAATGATAATAACTTTAGAGATATCTGAATATAGAATCAATGAATCTTAATTCGAACCGCTGCTGAACACTACGGAAACACTAAACAGAAAACCGAAACCAAAAGAAGAAATTTATAAAAAAGAAAGGCAGCAGACACGTAATAGGCAGCTTCTCAAGAAGAGAACTACGCTCTGCTACCATAAATGTTGTGTTTTTATAGAGGGATGTGTAATAAGTATAATTAGTTCCTTAGAAGGTTATAAATTACAACCAAAAAATAACATTAAATAATCAAATTCTTATAGAGAGAACTAAAGTAACTTACGATATATTTAAAAAACTAAAATCTGTAGGATGTCAAGAGTGCCCGTTCCCAGTGGCTGTCGTTCGTTCAGTACAAACTTTTCTCAAGTTGCTGCAACAATATTGGTTCTACTGCCTTCCACGTTAATTTGACTTATAAACCAGTTGAACATGAAAGAAAAAGACAGGAATTAATAACAATCCTAGTGTTAGAATGAGAAAAAAATATATATTTATTTCGGAACGATTTATTTCTCACCTTAATTACCTACAATTAAACCTTGATCAGCACCTATAACTCTGTCACTTACAAAAGAATTTATTTTACCACAAATTTATTTTTAGAAAATAGAACATTAATGTGAATAAAACCCCAAAATAACCTAAATACTATTTAATGGAAATAATTTCACAGAAATATGTACAACAAGAAAAAATTTTATTGGTATCCTCCTTTATACCCATACACAGACAGAATACAGTAATAAGAAAAAAATAGTTAATTTTTGTTTATTATTGGTTTTTACTTAGTTTACGACTCCGATACACAAAATGTTATCGACTTACAAGATGTTTATTTCGCGCGCCTACGACTATTAGTGCACTAATCGCAACCGAATTGGGTGTGGATTCGAACCCATACGAATATCAACTTCGACTCCCTCATCCACTATGACTCCTAGTCTGAGGTTTATAACCCCCTTTTTTTTTTATCTCTACTTCCCAACTCCTTTTTCAGCTCTGGTTCTCCGGCTCCAAAATTTATTACCGGCTCTGGCTCTAGTGTTATTGCCTGCTCTGGCTCTAGCTCTGGCTCTAGAGTTATTGCCTGCTCTGGCTCTAGAGTTATTGCCTGCTCTGGCTCTAGAATTACACAATATGTAGTGTAATTCTTTATATATTTTATGGTAATACTTTATAGCTTTTTTTTTATTTATGTTAAGTTGGGCATGGGTAATATCTTAGAAATTTACAATCAATTATAAAGAAATAATAGAAAAGGGAACATATTTCATACAAACAAAAAAAACAATTTTTTTACAAGGGGATTGATATAAATAAATTATAAACAAATTAGAAGTGGGGATTTATATAAACTAATTAGAAACAATTTAGAAGAAGAGATTGATATAAACTAATTAGGAGGGGGATTGATACCAATAATAATTTCCTATACTAATATACAGAACCAATAAAGATTCTCTTAAGACAGATAGAAAGACAGAATGACAAGTCCAGTACAACTTTATAAATTAATGATTAGCAGTATTGATCCACAAAAAATATAATAGAGATCATAGGAATACCACTACTAAAGGCACTTTGTTATAAAAGATCAACAAAAAAATATAGCTTTAAGTAATATGGAACACATCACAAACATCTGACAACCATTGCTGTTTATGATATTTATCATCCGTTTTATAGTCTAACACAATTAGATAATAATAATTATTATTTTATCTTCTACTTTGTTAATTTTATTATTTTTTCCACTCAAAATAAAGTATTAAGAAATGGTTTATTTTTCATATAACTTTTTATTAAACTAAAAATCTTTATTCCATTATCACACCTTCATTTTTTTTGTTTAGTAAGGTACGTTTCAACGACTGGAATAAATCACAAGAGTCCAGTCTCTTGCAAGAATGAATTGAAAGGGGCGAACTGTCCACTTCAGAAAAAATATACCTGCTCCCAGACCCAAACCAGAAACCTGGGGGGTAGTGAATACAGGTATTCCCTATTATTGACCATAATAATGTGATGTAATCATATAAATTTTATCATTGTACAAAAAACCAACGTGATATAAGAGCTACAAGAACTACAAATGGCTAACTTACCCCTGAAACAGAGGTTTCTCTCAAAACTGCTAAAGTTTGAATAATTGAGGAAAAAGGTGGTTCAGATCTTGATCGGTGATCATTAACACAGGAAAAGGCAGTGCTCTGAAGGATATAGTTCTCCTGATTAACGGGAAAGATACAGAAATTATACTTACAATTCAATTGCACAAAAAACTCATTCATATATCAATTGGCATCATTTATTAGTTGATCTCAATTTGGTTCATTTCCTTGCAACTACCTACCTAAACTAAAATAGAATCTCCACTTTTTATAAACATGCCATATAATTTTTACAATTGGTGGTTAGTGGAGATGATGAGCTGTAAAGAGAAGAAAAAATATTACAATATATATAATATATATATATAATATATTATATATATATATAATATATATATATATATATATAATATAATATTATATTAATATATATATATATATATATTATATAATATATATGATATAGACGCCGTCAGATTTTAATGCTCACAGGATAGGAACTAGAGAACAGCAAGTCCTACAGTAAAACAAATTATATATTTGAATCCGCGAAAAATTCTAAGGATGGGATTTAACTTTTTTTTTTTTTTTTTTTTTTATTGGCTTATTCATCGAAAAAATATTTAAAAATTATTTCCCCCCATTTAGGGGGCTAGAAAGCCGACGGGGGACAGAGGGGGGGGACGTTTCATACCCCGGAGGCGATGGTCGGAGGAACCCCGTGGACATACCAAAGACCAAAAGAGCGGGGTTCGGAGACCATCCCCGGAGGGGGAGAATTAGTCGTGTCGGGAGTCGGGGTCTCTCGGCCTCCAGTAGACGGGGGGGACTAATCCCCCCACTCCGGAATGTCTCCGGAACCCCCGCCTCTTTTGCGTCTTTGGTGTCGCTGTGTTGTTAGTGCGGATATATATAATTACCCTTACCCCACCAAACATCGTAAACGCTATCGATGTATAGTGTAGAATAAACTAAACTGATCAATGCCGTTGCTGTTAAAACTGAACCTAATGACACAAGACAAATCAGATTTAAAATAAAACAAGAATGTGTCTATTACATCATTATCATAAGTAGCTAGTTTTCCTACAGCCTGTTCATTATTTAGTATTTTCAGATACGTACAATATCGTAAAGAGCATACAACTCAAATTGGGTTTAGATGCATCTAAAACTGTTCTCAAAAATATCACAAGGAATCCAAAACCAAAATAAAATCTGTTTAAGTTACTGCAATCAATCCGTGGTAAAGTTCGCAACTGTATTCATAAAAGTCGAGCAATCTGGTTTATAGACTAAATCAAAAAATTAAAAATAAACGAAATGTTTTAAACAAATAAATGTTATTCCGTTTCAGTTCCAAGATAATAATAATAGCACTTAAAAACTGGTTTCAATATTTCATAAATTGTGGTGGCTCGATCTTGACTAGACCAACTGTACTACAAGTCGCGATTTATAAACCTCCAATATAGTCTCGTAAATTTCAAATTAAGTTAACTCTAATAAAAATATAAGATCACTAGTTCAATTGTATTTGTTCAAAGTGCAACTTAATTCAAATTATTAAATTATTAAATCAAACTCAAATGCTCAAGTATTCACTCAAGTTTCGTTTTCAAATCTCAGATCAGGTGGAGTTATTTCGAAGTCAATTCACAACTAAGTTATTTCCATGCTCCAAATCTTTGATGTTAGTATAAGTTTATAAATTTAAATCAATAAAATGTTCAATCCATTTAAATTCAAAACGACCCCTAAATCAATATTAAAAAATAACAAAAGTCTATGGTTAGGAAAAATGCTCTAGTCTACGAAAGTCATCGAATTTGTTCTCAAGAAGTTAAAGTACAATCTGTGACAATTGGAAACTCTAAGTGCACTTACAAATCATCAAATCATAAGTCTCCTAAAATATCAAAGAACTCAGAGAATTATAAATCATTACTAAAATGACAAAGTGTGATTCCCAAATCAGTCAAGAGGAGTCCAGGTTAATTCAAAAGTAGTCTCAATTGAAAGTAAGTCCAAAGCTAGTCAGATGCAAAAGATCTTTCCAACTAGGCAAGATGGAAAGTTGATTCAAGAACGATCGAAGCTTCAAGAGTTAATTCAGAAAAGTAGTCGAAGTCCAAGGTTAATTCAAAAATATCGACGTCCAAGTAATTCAAAAACGATAGATCCAAACCAGAGTGGAGTCTCGCATAACGTAAAGTCACTTTTAATCTAATTTTAAATCTAAGTATCTAAAAGCTTAAACAAGATAGACAACTGAAAATGTCAATAGTTCTCGAGTTGGTTTACAGTTAAATAAAATACAAGTCCCAATATGCCATTTCCAAACTGTCAATTAATTCCACCCGCGTCTATATTATACTTACTTAAGACAAGATAAATGTCGAAATATTCCAGTCGAAGTATGAGACTATATCATACTAAAACTGTCCCGAGTCAAGTTGGTTCAGATTATTTCAAGAGATGGCGGTCGGCCGGTTGGACGTTTACAAAATGGCGATCAAACCGGCAGGTTTCAAAAATGAGATCCAAAAACAGAGTAGCTCATCGTATTATATTTGCAAACTGTAATATGAGTTGCTATAAAGGGTAGGATATCAACAATCACATATAAATAATATATTAATACTCAAGGAACAACTCAGTAAAATGAATAATGTTTTCTTTTTTCCTTTAAATTTTCCCACCAACAACACAAAGATAAATAAAATAACTTCTTAAAAGAAAGAAAACGTCGAGAATTTTAATAATTGTAAATCTTTTTAGTCTATCTTGATGTGAGGTATAATCTATTAACCTTAAAAGCCTTTATTGTAATTCTAGGCTTTCTAACAGAACTTAATCTTCAAATAAACGTAGAATTGGCCGAATTATGATTAGAGCACTCGTATGATCCTTGATTTCTTTGTAAATAAAATCTAACTCGGAGTTTGCATAAGTTACCGATTGTAAGGTGTGAGTATATAGAGGTTAAAGGCGATATATAGCATCAGTATCAGGGTATAAAATATTCTCCAACTAGACAGAAGTCCGATAATAATGAGGGGTAAAGTAACTGCAATAGATACAGGCTAGAGTCGGAGTCACGACATAATATCAGTCCAATATGGCGAAGAAAAGCTAGCCAAGCCTAAGGCTCAGTAAATACGAAACTTCGTTTGTATAAAGTGTCATACAGAGACAAAGAAAGATGGCCACTGGCGTTAAAGTATCTCATAGGTCGAGAAATGCCACTCATAAATCAAAAATAAAATTGATTACCATAAATAATATTTCCAAGAAAGTTCCTTTATCATACAACTCCAAGATTTCGTTATCGAAAAATAGCTATTGTTATTCAAAGAGAGTATTAATCAAAGGTTCTAGGCAAAGGCGGGTGGGTCATATGGCAGCAACAAGAATTAAATAATTTATTACGAGCAACTAGAAAATATACCTAACTTCGAAACTATAAATCGAAATTATCAACAGATGTAACGAGAACACTGCTTGGATAGTTCCAGGTCGTCAGAATGACAAGTGAATCGTATATTAAGAGAAATGTAGAACAACTATTATGGAATACAAACAAGGCAATCACAAAAGAATACAATCCGGCAGAGACAGCGCACAGAGCTAGTCGTATCGAGACCTGGAATCCCAAAGATGTCAAGGTAACTGCTTGTTCACACGTCCGCCATATTGGGGATTGTTTCGTGACGTCATAGTAGGGTGTTTCCACTTTGCAATTCTTTATATCGGAATAATTCTTAGATCGTATTTCTTCGTGTAAAATGGAGGCGTCGTGTACAAGAAAAATAATAAGATATTTATTCATTTTGTCTGTTCATTCTATTTTGTGTTATTTGTCTTTATTTTTAATAAACCCCCACTAACCTTATTTTACATAGAATTTTCTCCTATTATGCTCTTTTTATTAAAGATAACCTGAAATAGTCTATAGTCATAATTACAACACGTATACACACGAGCTAAACTTTACACAATATGTACCACATACAATATAGACATACTATTATACATAAAACATTCATATATAGATAATAATATAGAATAATATATATAAAGGTATATAGTATAGTATATATATATATGTATAATATATAATATATAATATATATAGATATAGAGAGTATATAGGTAATAATATAATATATATATATATTAATAATATATAGAGGATAGTATAAGTATAGTATAGTAGTAGGTATATAGTATATAGTGATATATATAGATATTAAGGGTATATCATAATAATAATTTAATATTAAGTAGTTATTTAATAGTTAATATTTTGACGGCCAACATATATAAGTTTTCCTACATATATACCCTTACTTATATTCTTTTATTTGCCTCCTCTTAAATTGACCTATACTTAATTAACAATAAGAATGATTTAATTTATTCACTTGCAGTTTAGGCAGATGATTCCAATTTATTAATGTTTTACAACAATATATATATTTTTACAACAAAATCTAAATTTTCTTAAATATTTTATTATTTAGAACATTCTTAAATACACAACCTTAAGATTCCTTGCTAAGCTGGTGACTTTATTAACCTTTTTTGTGAGGTGGCATCTACCCATGGGCCCATACAATAGCAGGGGGTTCCTCCACCATCCTGCGGGTATGAAACGTCCCCCCTCTTCCCCCGTCGCTTGAGCCCCCTAAATGGGGGGAATAATTTTTAAAATATTTCGAATGAATAAGCCAAAAAAAAAAAAAAAAAAAAAAAAAAAAAAAAGTTAAATCCCATCCTTAGAATTTTCAGCTGATTCCAATATATAAATTTGTTTTACTGTAGGAGCTTCCGGTCCCTAGTTACATACTGTAAGAGCATTAAAAAATCTGACCATATATATATATATATATATACCGTATAATAGATATATATTATATGATGTATAATAATATATATAAAATATATATATATAATATATAATATAATATATATATATAATATATTAGAATATATATATATATATATATAATATATATATATTCAAAATGTTTTGAATTTTATTTAATTTTTCATAAATTTTAATTTTTAAAATAAACACATTTAAGTTAATATATACTAACTATAAACAAATATTTCATTTTTGAAAAATTATTAATGTAAATTTGCCGAAGCCAGTGTACTCTTACCGTGTTCGAACAAACTTACTTATGGGCTTACAACAATATCCGAAACTTCGAGTATCGGAAAAAAACAATCGATATCTGATAACATTTCCTCAAAACAGAAGCTTGCACCTAAAGAATTTTCTTAAAAAACTTATCTTAACTTAATCTGTAAAGAAAAAAGAAATTTTTCTTTAAAATAATTTTCAATAATTTAAATAAAACCTAATCAAAAATTGATTTTTTTTTTTTAAATGGTGTGCCGTGTGTGTGGCATTTAGCCCAAGACTGAGAATATAACAAGGAAGTGGTCCTCACTTGCCTCTGCATAAGTCACCCGCAACCTCCCTCATAGATACTAAACATCCAATGCTCCCCCACCTTTTGTCAGTTTTATAAATAATTCCAACAATCTCTTCATGAATATGAGATACTGACTCCCCCCCCCCTCCACCAGATTTCATTTCCTTCCAAGCCACAATTCAATTGATTTGCAACCAAATGAATGAGGTTTGGAATTACCAAAAAAAATATAAATTTTTATATCTGTTGAACTCAATAATTACCTATATTGAATATGGATATATAAAAATTTTGATATTTTACCAACAATGTCATAGTACAACCTAATTCATCAGATGTAGTAGCCTACTTAATATTGGGCCTTATTACATGAATTTATATGCGATTTCTTTAAAAAACTAAATGATGTTACAATTTATTCAATTTGATTTTTCAGCCCTATTTTATCAGTGCACATTATGACAAAACTGACACAGCACAACTTCGAGCTGCAGTGAATGACAAGGCAGAGGGTTTCTCCTGTTAGGTTCGTTTGTTAGGCTTCAACATTATATGTTTGCCACCTGGTACAGCTATCACTGAGTTCATTACAATATAGTAGGCCTATCAGATTGCTTGCTGGCCAGCAGTGACAATGGTCCTCTCCATATGAATGACTTCTGCACAGTTCCTCAATGACTCGCAGCTTAACCTTAAAAGTTAGAAGAGACAAAAGGAAGGAAATGCAAAGTCCCAGTGGGGAAATAAAGGTGAACTATTATAGTATATATATATATGTATGTTGAGTCATGTATTGGTACCCATCACGGCCTTCACAGCAGAAGCGCCACATCTGGTGAATAATCCTACTTCATGGTGGGTCCTGGCTCATATATATGATTTGGTTTTTCTTACGAGAGTGTAGCAGTCGAAGAAATTGTTGTTCTATTTCTATCTTATATATTTATTGTTTTTAGGAATAAGTGATTTTAAGCTTGGAGTGAGATAAGCGAAATCTGAATAAATGACATATAGGAGTGGTGTTTGTTAAGGAATAGAAATTCCTTATAAAGGGCAATCATATAGCCATTAATTCTGCGTATCAATCATTTGAAGCATGAGGGGAGGGTATGGGAGAGATTACGGTCGTCAGGAAAGACAGCAGACGCCCACACTGTCCCCCTGTTTTAGAGCGTCGTTTAACAAACTTGAGAAAATATCATTTATATCTGTGAAATTTGTAGTTTACCTATTGATTCATCCTCAAATAATATTTTGATTCACGTTTTTTAAGTCATATATATAAATATAAAATATCTATATATATTATATATAGTATAATATTATATTATAATTATTTTATATTTTATATATTATATATATATATAATATATAAAATAATATATATATTATATACTATATGATATATACCTTCGACATAATCAACACCATGGTCCTGCTTCCCATGCATCCCACGCAACTCCACTTTCATCCTTTCCATATATTATATTATATATTTAATTACTATAAATAAATATAAACGGCTTAAACTGTAAACAACCCGAAATCGCAACCTTTCTTTCCAAACACAACATCGATATAGCCCTAATACAGAGCAAACACATGTACACAAAACACCTTTAAAAACACCTTCTATGGCATGAACTCCATGCTAATTTTCACTCACCACCAGTAAATCAAACACTACTCAACTAACATTAATAAAAACAACTTACCTTATCAAATACCCGCAATCGAAATCCACCAACCTGCTGAATGACCGAATCTCATATTCACTCAATTAACTTCTATTTCTAATTCAACACCCCGCATAATATCATAAATTAACATCCCCTCCACACCCAAACTGCCCAACATTTATATCTATATCTTTTTTTTTTTTTTTTTTCCTATTTACCTAATTCAATATATATATATATTTTAGTATTATTATCTTTTTCTATTGCGACTTACCCTCCTGACATCGGGAATCACATCTCAACGAACTCGATCATTAAACATTATTAAGTTATAGAAACCTCCTACTTATATCCCCTCCGAAAATAATCAAAAGCAAGAACATCCCCTGAAATACACTTTTTCTCCCATGCTTTCTATTATATATAGAATATTGATCTCCATCAGACTACATCCCAATAATATCACCTACAAGCAAAAAAATTACCTATCCCAAGATAACCACACATTCACAACTACAAAAAAGCAAATTGGGAGAACTTCACCCAGCACATTGACCAACCTTACCACACCCAAATCCTAGCAATCCGCACTCTCTATCACAAATCAAAATAACTTCACCAGGTAATAGTCTAGAAATCTCCAATTTTTACATACAAAAGTCACAAGAAAACACTACAACCCCTCCCTTACTCCGAAATTCTGTATACGTATAAACAAAGAAGCACCAACGACAACAACGAATATAATATCCCAAGACTGACCGCACAAATAAATTCTTTAAATATGTATTCCAATTTAATTTCCACCAACAATCAGAAAAATCAGAAACCCTAAAAGGACAGCATGGGGCAGACCGAAGAAAAAGAACGTGGCAGATAATTATAACGTCTTCGCAACTCGCAGAAAAACCCCACCCAACAATGAAGCTTAAGAGGAGACACAACTCCCTCCGCCTACAAACAACACCGGCAACATCCTCCAACACACTATTCCAAATACAAATATCTCATTTTTATTCAAATAATAGAAGAATAATACGCAAACTCAAAGAAACGCATTTAGAAATCAACCTCGGCCCCCGCCATTTTTATCCCAATATATTATTATTATATATCCATCAAAAACCTAAAAAGTCCCGCATCCTGGACGACAATACTCATCTTTATATAAACACTTTGGAGCAGCTACTGATATCATTCTATTCTTACTGGATATCTTCATAAATTTGGTTCTTCAACTACATCGCCCCAACACCGGAAAAAAGTATTATTCTATAATAACTTAAATTAAAACCCAGAAAATGTCCCAATCTTCCATCTACATACCGCCCCATATCCCTCCTTATCACTAGGAAACCATGAGAAAATCAATACCACCGAAAATTCAAACCACTCCCAAACCATCAACACAGCTTTATATAATTATTCTATCATCAGCAGTCTAACTAACATTTTACACAAAACATCGGTAAATGGAACTAATAAAACTATCTTCTCTTTATCAGAACTATTCTCCTCTACGCTCTTAATATAACACATTAAGACTTTTGACACAATACCCAGACACATCCTTTTCTATTATCTATTATCTATATATCTATATATATGTGTATATATTCTATATCTTCTATCTGTCCTATATCTAACAAGCAAACATTCCAAACTCAATATAACTATGATGTATATATATATCTCTTTCCAAGGCCATCCTGCCTTTTCTGTTCCAACCTATTTACTACCGATCTCTTATCTTTATATATATATATCTTCCTACGCCTGACGAATTAAATATACCAATCAGACCCTTCATACCGCACTGCCACGATTCTCACCCAGACTTACATAAATCACCTTGATTTGAAGTTTAAACAATATTTTTGATATTATTCTCTCTTATGTATTAATCATCTATTCCTTAATCACCACTGGACAGCAGAAATTCATCACTCCACCCCAATGTCACTCCAAAGCAACTCCATCATTCCCATAAACATAAATTATCTATCTATATATATATCGAATACCACTTTCGGACAACTCACTCCACTTTTACCACACATCCTAAACATCATAAGCACAGCAAACAGGAATTGAACGTACTCGAACCTTATCCCAAAACAATTTCAGCAATGAAACATCAACACTATTTATTATATATCTAATTTTAAAGACTCACTCCTATCCTTTATGAACAGTCTGTTACCCACTAACCTCTCCCACCAATAGGAATAAACTGCAAAAATATCTATATACCTTGCCCTATTCTTTCTATATAACTGGTTTGCTGAATACCATTCTATTATCATTTATTACGAAGAACACAAAATCCTATCAGTCTGCGACATCTTGAATAATACTTTTTTTTGGAACCCAATTTTATGCCAAGACTCTCGACTCCCCACCCCTATCATAACTAGCTTTTCAGGAACACATTTAGCACCATCCACGTCGCTGAAATCCCTCCTCTTTCCAGCCTCTATTACGCGGCGAACCTCAGAAACATCCCCTCCCCCTCCCCAAATAACACCCCTTTAACAAAACAATCATTCATTCTCATATCATATTTCAACGCCGCGATATCTCACAAACCGTCCTTACTAATATTCTCTTTAACAAACCACTACCCCTTCCGACATATCCCCTGCACTACAAACCTACTCCCACGAAAGACACAACTATCTCTCTTCCAGATTTGATCCGGACATCGCCCAACCTTCAAGGAATATAAGCATATTCCAACCTTCAACACACTCCTTCTCGCACTCTGTCGAGAGATGGCTACGCATGAGCCGAATCTGTCGTACAGCCTACCTACTCCTGAAATGCTTATTTTCCATCACACCCATATGAATACAAATACCTATAATTTTATCTTTCTCTCTCGAATGACCTGTGCCCGGCCGGTGGACGGTAGCAAGGATTCTCGGAAATGCGCATGGGCTCCCCATAAAAGGGGAGTCAATTGCAATAAATAAAATATAAAATTATAATATATATACTATATATAAATATATAATAATACGTATATTATATATATATATATATATTATATATATATAGTATATATATATATATATAAAAATATATATATACTGTATATATATATTATATATATATATATAATAATTATATATTATATATATTATATTTATATTATTATTATATATTTTTTATTTTTATATACTATATAATATACTATATAATATTATATAAATATAACCTTACCTTACCTTACATTACTTCCTTTTATTTATCTCTTTTTTTCTTTCGAGAGGCATAGGTGTCCAAATACGCCCGCGCCGCACCGCGTCCTCACAAGATCTCTCATGTTGAAATGTCTCAGGATTGCTCTGGTTTTGTGAATTAATAGATCAAGCGTAGAGAAAAGTGGGATGTGTTTCGGGACCTGGTTAGAATTTGGACAGATATTTGTAAGGTCTGGTGAGGTTGAATCGTGTTTGTAGTATTGCAAGTTTGGGTCGGTGGCCGCATCTAATTGGCCAGGATCGACTGCTAGTTCTTAGGAAGTTGATATTCTTGGTGCTATTTTGGCTGGATGTTCTTGTTTAAAATGTTGTTTTTTTGGTCTGCGTCTTTAGGTAGTTTTCTGCTAGTGTCGTGTGAATTTGTTTGGTTTATGATGTGGTGGATTTGGAATGTTGTTCAGAATTTTGTTTGTAATATAGAGCTCGTGAAAGAAGGAGTTTGTTTGAGTCTGTGGTGGGTGGCGTTGGGAAAGGGCTATGTGGCATGAATGTGGTGTATTTGGGATTTCTGGCAAAGGACAAAGTGGTATCATCTCAAGTTGTATGATGTCTATGGGTAGTATTTTTAGTTTCTTCATACAGGTGTTGTGTGGTGTAGTTATGTACATCCTGTTATGATTCGTAGTTGCTTTTTATTATTATATATATTGGGTGCCAAGTTTGGAGGCGTAGTTTAGAGTCGAACGAATGTATTGTTTGTATATTGGTGGTGAATGTTGTTGTGTTTTCTTTGATTGGTTCTAATATCTTTAGTTTCTTGTTTGCTGCGATGAATATTATGTTATATAGGTGAGATGGGTGTAAGTGTTGCTCTGAGGATTTTGGGAATTTTGTTGAGGGGTATGGCAAGTTATTTAAGAAGACTTAGGGGGATGTGCTGCCAAGATTGACGGTCAGTGGTGATTAATGTGATTGGCTGATTGTTTTGGTGGTAGCGGACATTCTCTTTCTGTAGCCATTTTGGTATAGTTATTTGAGTATTGCTGCGTCGGTTTATGGCAAGTGTTTAAGTTTGGTGTGTAGTGCTATGGTAATGTTCGTCCTCTTAGGTTGTTGTTTTAATGTGGTCTGCTTGGGTTGTGAGGTCAGTATGTGAATATGGTTTGCATAAATGGAAGGATAGGATTGTTCTATATGTTTTATTTCTTCTGATAGAATTGGAAAAATCCATTCTTTAGGTTAGTAATTTTGTTATTTTTATTTATTTATATTATATTCTTTCTAATGTCGATTGCTATGATATTGTTTTGTGATGGGGTTCTTGGGTTACGGCCGGTTGATTGTGTTTGGTTCTGAATGAATGTCTTTGGTGCGGTTGTGAATTGGAAATGGTTTTGTTTGGAATCGGTGTGAATTTTTGTGTTGGTGATGTATGAATGTTATTTTTGTTAGTATGGTTTTTTCTAGTAATTTGCATAGTGTTGATAATAGAAAATAGTTAATTATTATTTTTTTATTTCTTTTATTAATCTTCTTATTATTTGTGTATTAATGAGCTGGCTTTCTTTCAGGTTGGCTGAAGAACGAAAATTTTTATGTTATATATATGCTATTTATATATATTCTATTTTATTATATTTTTCTTGGGCCAGTTTTGCAGGGTAAGTTTTTAAGTAGTTGGTTATGTTTCTAATCCATTATCTCGGTTATATCTAATTGTGATAAGGTTGATTTTATCTATAGAACTTGCCTATTCCTTGCTTTTGAGGGTGTGTGGGTTTCTATTATTATATATATTTGCGTGTGTTTGGGTGGATTGGGGGTTATGTGTTCGCATTTTTTGATGCAATCCTATATGTTTATATTTTATTGTTTTCGCACATTTCCGGTGTTGTTCGGTGTTGTTTTGGATTGTTCTGGTGAAGAAAGTTTTGGAATTGTTCGAAGAATTGTATTCGTTAAACTTTCGATGATTTGGGTGTTTAAGGGCGTTAATCTGTGTGTCCCGTTTCTAGTATTGTATATTATTTTTTCGCGAAGTTGAGTTGGTTTAATTAGTGTGCTATGTCAGTTGTTTTAAGGTGCTTGGCTATTTTAATGTATCTTCTGGGAATGAATTGGTAGCTGCTCTTTGGATTAGAGAAGTGAAATTTTTCATGGTTTGTTGAGTGTGATGCGTTTGTGATATTTAGAATGAATATATATTATTATATATATATATATATATATATATATAATTATATATATATATATATATTATATTTTATATATAATAATTATTATTATATAATTATATACATTTATTTATAATATCCAATATAAATAATGTATATTATATAAAAGTGTAAAAAGATTTTTATATATTATACATCAAAACGTTGTTTCCGAGAACCATTTTTTTATTTATTCATATATAAATTTACAAAGAAATTTGTGGTATAAAGTGATTCGATCAAAATGATTAGCCTGCCAATCTGTCACAAATTTTGCATTTTTCATGTATAGTTTGTATATAATTATATTATATATGTAGTTGGTATTCCAGAAGCATATCTAAAAGGGAGAGAAAAACATTTTATTTATATACAAAAATATCCAATAATAATTAAAAAAGTTTCGAAACCAATGTATATCCCATCATAATTTAACAAATATTTTATCAGGAAATTGAGTTATTTTGATAAAAGGTATAATTTTGTTATTGTTAACTAAAACGTAAAAAGTTTATTTTAATATTTCGAAATACCATGTGTCGGCTTAATTAATGTTTGATACACCGATAAATTTCAGTTATTCTAATAACGCCTAGAAACGCATAAGAGCAAAATGAGAGTTCTTTTATATATATTTATAAACTATTTAGGAAATTTGTATTTGTATATAAATACAAATGTAATTCTATAATGTCAATTTGATATATTATATATATTATTAATATATTATATTCTATTTTATATTATATTATATTATTATTATTATTTATTATGATTATTATTAAAACATTTTTACTCCTATTCCAATATGGGAATCGTATTGTCAAATAAAGCTAAAAAAAATAAATGAAATAATAAAATGAAATGTATATTAAATGATTTCACCATTTCCAATCGCCCTGACTTTTGTTGTCATTCCTATACCTAACTTATATATATAAATATATATTTCTATATATGTAAGATACACTTCAATCGTTTACTAACAGGTTTTATATATATATATATATATATTATATATTTATATATATAATAATATGGTTATAAATATTATAAAATTCTTAAAATTTTCTTCTTTTTTTTTTTATTCTATATATTGAAAAGTTAGGTACGTATGAGGCTTAAAACTTACCTTATTCTACTGTACATAAATATATGTTGATCTATTTATTATCTATTTCCAGCCTCAGTCGAAACTAAGTCAAGATATTTCCACCATTCAGTGGGCATGGCTAGGCTCTGGACTCCAACTACTGTGCGTAGGCGAATAGGAAATGTAGAGTGTCTATGTGTATTAAGGTTGTAGTCCGTTGTATTGTCTGGCTATGGATGAAGTGAGGTGAGGTATTGCGCGATTAGTGTATTAAATACACCATGCCTAAAACTCGTAATGATTACAGAAAAATCTCCTACAAACGCAATTTTTCGCTGTCCTCCTGGTGACTAATCGAATAGTAGCCAATTCTCCGTTTGACGAGGAACTTCGAACTCTTTTACATTATATCTATCCACTACAACCCATGCGCACCTGAGACTTCTATATATATTATTTATATAATATTATATTATATTATTTATAATATTTTTTTTTTTTTTTTTTGTTTTTTTTTTTTTTTTTTTGTTTGGTTTTTTTCTTCTTTTTTTTTTGTTTTATATATTATATATATATATATATATATATATATCTATATATATATATATAAATATATATAATATTATATATATATAATAATATACTATATATATATACATATATAATTAATATAATATATATAATAGTATATATATATAATATATATTATATTATAGTATATATAAATATATTATATATATATATTATATTATATATTTAATATTATAAATTAACTAATAATATATACGTATAATATTATTTATATTATAATATTTTATAAATATAATTTATTTTATTTTTCGATTATATTTACCTGCAAGGAGATATTAATGACAATTTGTTAATGCTGATCAAATTGGGGAAATATAAATTTCAATATTAATCTAAAGGGCCTGACTATTGAAACCCAAACATTCTACAAGAATCATCTGAAAATATTAAAAGTCATTGATAAGTGTTTATACATATTTGTTATGAAGAGAAAAGTACTGCTTGCTCAGACTATTGATCATTTCTCTCGAGCGATAAATAGATTTAGAGATGAACGCATATTTCTTAGGCTCTAATACCTCTTTTTGGGCTCAGCTATTTCGTTATGAAATGTAGTTTTTGCCGCAGTTACCATTCTATTACATATGATATTTATAGTTTATATATCTATAATATTACCTATGTAGTATATATATAAGGTATTTATATTTTTACATATTTATATTATTACATTTTTACTATGTTCCCTGTGACCTATCTCTATAATTTACTTATAGGCGATATGATATTTTATTTATTATTTTATCTATATATATTAAATATATAAATATATATATAAATGCTACTTATATATTAATTATATGTATTTAATATATATATATATATATATATACTATAATAATATTTAATATATATATTATTATATACTATATATTATTATTATATATAGAATTATTATTTTTTTATATATTAATTATTATATTATTTAATTTATATATTACATTATATATTTTATATACTTATATAGAAAGATATATGTTTTGTTATATGTTTTATGCAATTTATTAATGAAAAATAAAAGATATGGAGAAGGAAGAAGTAGAAGAAGAGAAGAGCAACTTAAGTTGGTTTAACGATAATTATAGTTTAAAACGTATTTTGTTAAAGACATGACCAAAAAGAATAATAATAGATGATGGAAAAATGTAAATTAAATAATATGTTAGGATATTGCTTTTAACAGTACGGTATTTTGAGGTCAGTAAAGAGTTATATTTTTATTATTTATTAGTTATAATATATATATATATATATATTATATTATATACTTATTATTTTTTTATATATATTATTATATATATATATTAGTTATAATTAATATATTTTATTTTATTTATTAATAATTCATATATCATATTTTATTTTATTTTATTATAAATATTATAATATAATTATATATATATCATAAATATCACTGTAAAAAATTGCAACATTCATCATCAATCATTCACATACAATCATTGGCTTTTTAACCTTTTTTCAGCAAGACATTTAAAGAAATGAAACATAATTATAACTCTAATTTCATCATCATCATCATCATCCATCATCATCAGCATCATCATAAATAAATTCCCCAGATTGGTAGATTTCCAGCACAACTCACTACGTCTATAAAAGTTCTCTTAACCAACCTTGATCGTATCATCCATCCATTCGCATTATGACAAGTACTCATTACTTTTCATATATTTGGTTTATATTCCTTCCTTTAACTACTATTATCTAATTTACATTCCACTACAACCTCCTTCAATGATTAGCGTCATTTACTTTTTCATCTATTCATTTTTAACTATCTCTATTAACTTTACATCCATAAGAAATGTTTCATTACTTATACTTCATTTGTATCATTTAGATTCCATTTTTTATTAAAATTCGCCCTCTTATCCATAATCACGTTTTTCACTAAATATACTTTAGCGAAGGTAGACAACGAGAACTCCTCATTTATTTAAACTATCTTAGGTTGCACTTCAAAGAGTTAGTCACTACTTTACATTTTCACGAATCCGGTGCAACCGTTGATAAAGTTGCCAGTGGCGGAGCCAACCACTTTCTATTTATTTTACTGTAGGCGTCCATCTGTTCCTTTGTTCCATTCAATTGCTAGTGCGTTATTCCTATGTAGCTTTTTTGCCTCTAGTGAGTACAGCTCAGACTCCGTATATTAGAGTTATTTAATTAATGGTATTTAATATTATATATATATATATAATATATATTAATTATATAGAAAATCATAAAATTAAAATAATATTTCTGGATATATATTATCTATATTATTGTATTTATTATCCAACCTATATACAACGTTATTATATATATTTCTATTATATATATTATTCTATATATATTATTTAGTAAATAATCTATGGGGTAATGTATCCATATTATGTACATGATTAGGAAAATTTAGCAACAAGGATGTTGATCGAGTGTATTATATATATTAGAAGTTCTAAATAGAATATTATAGAGATTAATAATGAATATAGTAATAAGAAATGAAGTAGTATGTATAATGATAGAGACAAAAAAAAAAAAAAAAATAAAAACAAAAACAAAAAAAAAAAAATCCAAAAAAAAACTTACTAATAAAATTGAACAAAGAGATTGGATAAAAAAGACGTTTGGATTAACAGTTAAAGAAATATATTTTGATTTGCTGCAAAGACGAAATACAACGCCCAGTTGAACTAAATATAGAAAGAGATAGGAGTAACAATTTTATGGATATAATGTTTTATGTATATATGTATAATTTATGTTTATGATATATGTATGTGGAGAGATAAAATTGGGGTAACACATAAAGGTAAAAACAATTAGAGAAAATAAAAGAGGGAAGAGAAATTGTATATATGTGTATGTATGTATATATATATATGTTGTATAAATCGAAAAAAGGTTAGTATAACATAAATTAAAGTGGAAAAACAGAGAAATGACTGGCGAAGAAAATGTATTATTTAAGACAATTTTGTTTTGGGCTATTATAAATTTCTAGATAACGTAGTTATGAATAGTTAAATAAAATGAACATTATAATATAATAATACTCTAATTACATCTTAAGTGAAGATAATAATAGTTATTTTATATATATTTATATTATATTTGAAAATTAAAGAATTTATTAATTATTATTATTTGGAGGAAAGCAAAAAGTTAGTTATAAGAGAAATGATGGAAATAGTTGATGAAGAAAGAGGTGCTAGCGATTCCCGCATTTCCGAAAATTGCTGTTCTAAACTTGTTGCTTCGAACTAAAACCATTATATATATATAATTCTATATTTTTATTTATTTAAGGAAATTGTGGGAACATTCTACTTTATTGTGGCAATTTCTATTATTATATGCATATATTTAATTTTTCCAACATTGACATTCGTTAGTATGTTGCATATAAATTATAATATAATAAAAACTTTTTATTATAATTATTTTATGTGGAACACCGGTTTTCTGCTATGCATTTATTTTTGTTTTAGAAAATAACTTTGATTTAAAAAAAAGAATAAAACAAATCTTATATACTCGAATTTGTGATCCAAAAATAAAAATATTCAAAACACATAAATAAATAGTAAGGTTGAAGCTTTTATTTTTTTTTATTAATTAATGCTACAAATCTAAATTTAAGTTTAACCATGAATAACATATATTGTTATATATATATGCTATTTTTCGTTTACGGTGGTTTTGTTTATATATATATATATTTCTTTTTTTTTTTATCTTTATATACCAGGAGTAATCCTTGAATGAGGATAATCCTGAATTTCAATAAGTTAATAAGCCCGTACGGAAACCTTTGTTATAGAAAGCCAGGGATGGGAAACCGGAAGTAAATTAAAAGAAAACCGGATGAACAAACAGGATGCATTTCTTGAAACTTGTAAATTAAATTTTTATTATTGTTCTTATTTGATCAACATTCTAATTTCAGCTTCTCTGACTTTTTTTTTTTCAAGTAATTCAGTTTTGGTTTTTCATTTTCTAATACAATTTTCAATATCAATTAATGTTTTGTCAACTCCTTTGTATTATATGTATGTATATTTAAGTCAATATTTCCCCTTCTTATCGTTGCGATGCGGATCACACTATTGAGCTTTATGCGTCATATATGGCATATTCTGCTTAACGCAAAACTAACTTCTAACACTGCCAAATGCAAACAGTTTCATCAGCACAACAGTGAGCAGCCTACAAGAAGAAACCAACTACCAACACCATATAAAAATAACATAGATAGCAATAACAGCTAAAAAAATAGGGCACAGAAACAGCCTAACCAAAAATAAACAAGCAACCACACATGAATACATGAAATCAAATAAAAATAATAATAATAAATATCATAATAAATAATAATAAAAATTAATAATAAATAATAAATAATTTTATCAATTATATAATAAAATGCTATAAGTTAACTTAATTCTATAAATTATTTATAATGTAATAATATTAATATAAATAATAATAGTAATAAATGAGATTTATTAATAAACAATTTATTAGATTAAAATACTTATGAAAATATTACTATTGAATAAAACTGGGAGGAAAGAACTATTTTCTTTACAAATTATGTGCAACATTCACACCCCCCCTCCCCAGAATCTGTACCTTTACCTACATGCATGAAGATTGATATTCCCTTAAAAATAAAAGATAAAATTGGCATTAAAGATAAAAAAATTAGATTATTTTTTGA
This sequence comes from Trachelipus rathkii, assembly GCA_015478945.1. NCBI lineage: Eukaryota > Metazoa > Arthropoda > Malacostraca > Isopoda > Trachelipodidae > Trachelipus > Trachelipus rathkii. The sequence continues at coordinate 17,489 of JABUQX010004113.1, read as the reverse complement.
AAAAAAATGATCAGAATATTTAGACTAAAAAATCTGAATAGAAATTATCTCTTATATGAAGTGATATTTTCCTCTTTATTATGAAATAATTTAATGATTTTCTATTTATATTTTTTTATCTAATAATATTATTTTATTATTATGTAAAATATAACTTTTAACTTGTATACATTATTTTTTTTACTTATATTTAAAAAAACATGTAATAAGAAGAAGTTTAGTTTTGAATGAAAATTCATAGTTTACAAATATGTAACAGAAAATTTTTTAAATATTTTATAAGTTTAGTCATTGAAAAAATACATTTTAATAGTTTATAGCATATTCTTTCCAATTTTAATAGCAATATTCTCTCAATAACCTAATTTTATATTATGAATGTTCTTTTATTTTATATATTAATTGTAAAAATATTTTATCCCGAAAAGTCATAATATATTCTTTATGTTTATATGTTGTAATTCTTTATTTAATTAGTTTTTTATTGATTACTTCAATTTTATATCTATAGCTTATTTTATTCTAAATTTTAAAGAAGTTCTTTTATTTTTCAACAGTAAAGAAAATTTTTTTTTTTATTACTGCAAATGTCATGCAGATTATTGATTCTCTAAATCTAGGAGCACTTTTATTTTTCAGGTATGAAGGCCATTAATCTGGAAATAGTTAATTTCTATATTTTTTTTTTTTATTTCTCATAATTTAACTAGACTCTAAATTTTTTTAGGAAAAAGTCCACAGTGTATTATTTATAGGCATACCTATAGAGCTTATTTATAAGTTTAATATTTTATTTTACTCTTTTTTACTAGTAATGGGGAGTGAAAGATATAAGATTAGAATGTATTATTTACATTTTTCATAATTCCTTACTGTGTAGTGTATATATTTTATTCAATACTTTATTATATACGCTTTCCCTCTTATGATTTACAATATTAAATTTTCTGGAAAATATTTATTATTGGCGTTAAACAATTGAAGAGGAAAAGAATTTCTACAACAAAACTAACCAAACAATTTTCTTCGTCTATTAATATAACAATATCGTTTTCCATTACTAAATTTTTACGAAGATTCCAATTATGTGTCATGGAAGACAAACACAATAAACATTGTTAACAATGCCTGAGTGTCAAAGTAACTTAAGATGTGCAGTATGAACACGCATATGTTTAAACCATACTGTCCAGCAGGTTTGAGAATGAGAACCTGTGAGTCATACGAACATTTAAAGCCCTTAGTGGATTACAAAAATAAACAAAATCTTTATTTATAATTTAATAAAAGTGCTTGAACAGGAGGTGTTTCTTAGTATTATGTAGTATTGATTACAGTAGAAAGGTCTTAGTAAGAAATTGTTCCTTCACCTATCTATTAAACAATCTACACAACTTTAACATCCTTAAAAAAAAAAAAATTCAATATTTCTCTGTTGTTCAAATAAACTATTTTGGTACTTCCTTTAAAATTAATAAATCAATAAAAATTAATAAATTAATAATAATTAATAATAAATAATTACTAATAATATTAAAACAATGAACAACTTTAATAATAAAAATATATTAAAACAATAATAATAATAATAATAAATCATAATTATATAATAATAATAATATATACAATAATATCTAATATAAAAACTAATAATATAATATACTAAAATAACAATAATAATAATAATAAATAATATATAACTAAAAATTAATAATAATAAATATATAAGAATATTAACAAATACTGATTCATAATTTATAAATATATTATAAATAATATTTAACAAATAATAATAATAATAATATAAATAATAATAAATAATTCAATTAAAAATAATAGATAATAAATAACAATAAATATATAATAAATTAAGCTATTACATAATAATAATAATCCATAATAACGTATATTTAACAATGACAGGACATGAATAATAACATAATAGATAACTGGCTTAATAACATTAATTATTAATCAATAGATAATAAAATATCCACATAATAATAATAATACTAATAAATATATAATGCTCTTAATCAATAAATAATAAAATAATATATAAAAATAATAGATATAAGATATAAATATTATAATAATACATATTAATATATAATAAAAATAATAATAATTAAATATAAAAATAAATAACATCGAAAAGTAAAATAATGGCTAAAAAAAAATTAATATAATATAATAATTAATAAAGATTAACAAATATTACAATCAATAATAATAATTTATAAATAATTATATAATTATAATATATAATAAAACTTAACAAATAATTAACATAATTAAAATAATCAATAATAATAATAATAATATAATAATAATAATATAATAACAATAATAATCAATAATATCATAATTAATAATAATTAATTAATAATATATAATAATTAATAAGTGAAAAATAAATAATAATAATAAAAAATAATAAATTAATCAATAATAATAATAAAATAATAACAAATAATATCATTTAATTTTATTAATTAATACCGTAATATAATAATAATAAATAATAATAAATTAATTAATAATAATAATAAATAAAAAATATCAAAAATAATAATAATAAATATATAATGAAAGAATAATAATTAATAATAATATTTTAATCATATTTATAATTCATAATAAATAATATAACTATTAAGTAAAAAATAATGTTACTATCAATTAATAAATATAATTTCGAATAATAAGCTAGTATAATAGATAATATATGTAAAATAATAATAACATAATAATAATAATAATAATAATTAATGATAAAAATAACAAATAATAAATATAAAGTAATAAATAAATAAATTATAAAATTAAAATAATTGAAATAATAAAAAGAAAACGAATATTAAACTTAAATTAAGTAAATATAAGGATATAAATATTAATAATAAAAATAATTTTATTATATTAATAATGGTCGAATTCTCAAATGGAAATTCTATTTGCCACAGTAAAATTATTAAAGATTCTTAAAGTAAGTTGCTTTAATTTTCGAACATGTTTTAGTGTATTATCGAAATTAACACGATAAGTAACTTGATCATTCGCGTCGAAAACTTAAAAAAACTACAAACATATTATAAACAATTTTAAATTTACTACATCTTTCATTCTCTTAATCTAAACAAAAAAAAAATAAAAATAAAAAAAAAAAAGAAAATAAATAAAATAAAAAAAAAAAAAAAAAAAAAAAACTTTTCGACGAAACAATTCAGTTGAAAAATGTTCCGACTGTCACAAATATCCCTTCTTTTTATGTGGTTTGATGTGTAAAACCAAATCGTAAAACAATTATAGTAGTACGCAGGTATAGAAAAAGGAACTGATCGGACCAATAATGAACAAAATGGAGTTTTAATCCCTTTATATACCGAAAAATAAATGACTGGGGAAAATGGGAAGTAGGACTTTGAAGTCTTATCATTTCACCGCGTAAACGTTCAATGAAAGTCAGAATAAAAAAACGAACTTCTTTCTTTGAAAGTAATGATAATAGAAAAACTTTTTAATTGAGATTAAATTATAGTCGAATTATGCACTTAATAGCTTCTTGCTATATATTATAGCGAGAATAAACTTTATTATACTGATATTACTAAAAAAATTATATAATGAATTACTCATAATAAAAAAATCGATTGTACCCAAATCTAGATGCACCGTAACTAAACGTTTACTAGACACTTAAATGAGAAACTAGAAATCTCATTTCTTAATACACATATGGATTAATAATTCACCTCATAAATGTAATCATATATATATAAAATATACAGTATATAATATTAAATTACTCAATTTTAAACTTTACATATTAATACATATATACTTTCTAATAATATATTAATATATATTATATAGTTAATATTATATTAAAATATATATATATAAAAGATAATATATATATTAACTAATTAATTATATTTAATATATATGATATATAATATAATATATATATTAATATATATTAATATATATTAATATTCAAATCTACTTCTAACAAAACGCATCAAACTCATCTTACAATGAGCCATATACAAATATTAATCACTATATTATATGTTATATCTAAATTATCCAAAAGTAATGAGCATTACCATCTCCCAGTAATAAGATACTAAAATCAACCAATTATACACCTGATAGAAAACTAATTAAACAACTCAACTCTCTAAAAATTAATATACACAATTACAGAAACGATCAACACATGATACGCCTAAAAACCACAAAATATTGAATAAATTTTTTATATTTGCAACTTTATTCAACTTTCTTCACCAAGTACAATACTACAAGCTGTAAGTAAACATGATATATAATTCACTTATAGAAATACACTATATTATCAAATACTAACATAAATAACTAAATATACTATATACTTCTACTATGAGATTAGTCAACATAAAACTCCGAATAACATACATTAAATACTCCATCTAACCAATACAAACACCTAATAACATTGTACTAATAAACTACATAACTTTACGCAAAGCGATATAATAATATAGACATACATCACACACTACTCATATATAAATATTATATAACAAAGTTAAAATATAATATATAACATAATATTATATAATAGAAATAAAACTATATCAACTTATTAACACTTAATTGCTGTATATACTATAACATTATATACCTGACTTTAAGATAAATATAATAACAAAACTCTAGTATTAAATAATACACTAATACTACTGTACATATTGACCGACATACAATAAATTCAAACTATAACATCACTATACAAACGCTATTAGGGAGTGATACTAACAGCTATATTAAATAACTATCATATAAATTCAAGATACTATATATAAATCAAAATATAAACAAGATATACTATACCGCTATATACTATAATAAATAATAAATATACGTATCACACTTAATCTGGAAAATACCTATTCTCAATTAAACATACATAAACTTAAGTCTAAGTAAAATAGTATCCATCTAGGCACCACCATTTACCTAAATATCTTATATACCTAATATCATTTTATATTTATTAACACTATATAAAACTACTAGAAATAACCATACTAAACAAAAAATTAAACATCAATATACTAATCAACCAAAACAAATTTAAAACGGCTTTTCAATAACAAAACCATCAACTCCTGAACGCATCATCACATAAACATAATTCAACCATAAATCAAGAGTATACCGAAAAACCCACTCACAAACAAAATAAATCATAAGCATCGACCATATTATTAAACAAAGCCTTTGAGTCCACAGTATACATTAACATAACTAACCATAATGAATATCTAATCAAAATTACTACCTAAAACGAATATGAGAATTTTACCTATTCCAATTTCCTATCAGGAAGAAAAGCTAAAAATATATATAAGTCAAACAATAATCAAAAGAATCCAGTAACAGATAATACATATTACATAACAGACTGAGTAGAGTACCTCAAAGGCGTACAAATCCTATCACTACTCACTATTATATTCACATATATTCACAACTGTACTCATCTCACAACCCACAAAGCATCACCTACTTAAACATAAACAACATAAGAGGAATAGACATATATCCAATTAAGCCATCTACCTATATATAACACACCAAGGAACTTAAACACAATGAGTCTAATTAATACACAAATGCAGACAAAACAACAATTCGAGATAGAGAAATACAAATGAGGATAACTTAACAGACAATGTTACCAATATAGAAACACAAACAATATCAGTACTAATATCACATTAAAACACTAACGACCGTCATTACTATATGTGAAAGCACATTCCCCCATAATATCCTCATTTATTAAATATATACTTATTGTTATATATACTTATATAAATAACTTTAACTTAGAAAAATATCCAAGCAAAAATCCACATGCGAATGCAGACATTTAACCAAGCCATGTCCAGATAGAGAAAGATGGTCCATCGCGGGTATGCACTTATTATTAATAAACTAACACAGACTACATAATTATATCAGCAAAACAAAGAAACAATAGCAACACACAAATAAATAATCTGACAGACAGGCTGAGATTTCACAAACACAAACAAAATCTCAGAAATTGAAACAGAAATGCATATAATAAGTTAACATACGTAATCTACGATAACTATAATAATATATAATATATAATACATTCAAACTGTGAATGTAAGGAAAAGTCTTGAATGCATACTACGGCTTTGCACGGAAAACTAACGTATTGACTGAAATGCTGAAATATAAATATTAAACTAAATAATTGGGTGTTTTATATCGTAAGGTTTTTAACAAAGCCTAGCGATAAGATGTACAATATAAACAGTGAAGTATTACACAACTTCTAAATATATTCAGTGATAAAAAAATTAGTATTAGAAAGAAACAAAATAAATTAGATATACCATTAACTCACTATAGATATATACAAGTATTTTAAAATACGATTTAATTCTTCCAATTTGTGAATAAGCCTATACTATACAAAGCCTTTGAGTTGAACCTACATATACCTACATATCCACATTTATCATATTATATATGATATTATAGCAACATAGCCCTATTATAATACCACTAGTATCATACTAATAACCCACCTAAATACACTATATAAATAATAACTATAATATACCATTCCATAATATATTTTATACACTTAATATAATCTCGGCAACACTAGAAGTGGCTCTTTCTATAAGATATAGATTACAAGAAATAGACACACAGAAAGTAGAGTGAAATAGACATAAACAGACAGGAAGAAACAAAGCAAAGAAACCAACAGATACCTAAAGAACCATCAAAGGCAAGCCGATAATAAATATCCATGAAAGATAACCGACATCAAACAACTAAAGATTAATGAATAAATAATAATCGAAATCTAATATCATATCTATAAAAAGAATATGTAAATAATGAACTAACAAAACTAATAATAATATAATAAAATAAATAAAATAATAATAATTAAAAAAATAATAAAAAAACATAAATTATAAATAATAAAATTTAATAATATAATAATAATAATAATATTATAAAATCAATAAAAAATACAATAACAAATAATCAAAATAACAATAACTAATAAAAATAATAATGAATAAATAAATATAAATAAAAAAAGTATAATTAAATAGTTTAAGATTTGAAATCAATCTATTTATCTATAAATTTTTGTTTTTAATGTAACATTTAATATTTAATTTAAAAAATTGGTTAAGAATCTGTAAAACTAGAATATTCCTTGAAAATGGCTTCCGAAGTGATACCGAATGCTACTTTTCAACCTTTTAGGAAATTTTCAAAGCTAATGACAAAACTGGAATCAGTCAAAATAATATTCGAAGAAAATTTTCTTCTGTAGAAAGCTACTTTACAGGGACGGCTTGAAACACAAAGAACATCTTAACAAAGATCAATGCAGCGCACTGCCCCAAAAATCAACAATGCTGATATGAGTTCATATATCTAAAATTATATAATATAAAAATAATTAAGTAATCAATAATAAATAATAATGATCTTACACAAAGTAATAAATTAATAAAAAGAAAATAACCACTATATTGAAATAACACCTAATAAAGTAAAGATTCATTCATATAATAATAATAACATAATAAAATTAGAATAATAATATATAATAATAATAATAACAAATAATAAATAATAATAATAAATAATAATCTAATATAAGTAGAATAAATAACAGATAATTAAATGAATTCGGAAAGACTACAACGTGAAAAGATGAAATAAACACTAAGCAAACCAATTTCCACACACAACTTGAAATGATGTGACGATTCAACGTTTCTTGTCTCACAAACGGAAACTTATTCGTCGATAACTCTATGTTTCGTTGAAGTCTTATCCAAAAGGATAGTTTGGTAGAAAAAAAAAACGTTATAGGCAGAACAAGGAAAGAATTATATTGTAACCATTATATTATATATATCACTATCAAAATGTATAATATCCCTACGGATTTATATGACGGACTAGTGTGACATAGTGGAATAATAATACTGGACAGATCTCTGATTATTTAATACTACTCAAAAGAACACTAAAACCTTTTGAAAGCGTCACAATTTTACATTTTAGTTACTAAGTAAAAAAATAACCTCAGTCCGTAAATGTTTATTATGTAGAAATTAAGGAAATGACTAGCATCGAAGTACCTAGTCCTATATTTATATAAATATAATATATATATATATATATATATATATACTAATATATAATAATATATATATTCTAACAATATATATCTAATAATAATAACTATTTATATATATAATTTTATATAATAATATATATACTTATATATATATATATATAATATATATATATATATAATACGTTAAACTGATATGTATTATAATATATATTAAATAATATATATCAATAAAATAAATATATATTATATAATACATATAATATATATATAAATAGTATATATATATATATATAATTTATAATATTATATATATATATAATATTAATAATATAAAATAAATGATATATAATATATTATACTTAAATATATACTATATTATTAATTAGCCCACTGTAGACTCACTTATTTATGGGCGAGACCCAATCACACATTTCATAGGTAAATTCCTGCTATAATACGACCACAAAGTCATATAATATATATTATAGACTAAATAATATATATAGTATATAACCTTATACAAAAATTATTATCTTACCGCGAATGGTGGTGATATATACTAATAGTAATAATGTACTACCTACCTCCCGAGCTAGCTATAGTCTCGTATATATATAGCCTACTGAGGGCATATAGTATAAATATTAAAGACCTAGTATCTTATATATCGCTTAGTATACGAATTAACGTATCACCTACATTATAGGAGGGTATTATATTAGTATCTATAGAATAGATACAGTGGTACGTTAATGCGGTAGAAGAGGATGAGGTATTATACAGAAAGCAGAAAGTGTGATGATTCACAGGAAATAGACAAATAGTCTGCTCCAGTAACTGAAACACAAATATCAATTTATAAAATCTGTAAAACAAAAAGTAAAAAGATTCGCAGCCTTGTCATCACATATCATTACGTGAATTTTCTGACATTTCTCTTGTAAACACGCACTTGCACAAGACCGAGCGTACAATTGCAACCACACACACAAACACACACACACACACCACACACAACACACACACACACACACCACACACAACATATATATATATATAATATATAATATATATATATAATATATATATATATATATATATATATATATATATATATAATATATATATATATATATATATATATATATATATATATATATATATATATAATATATATATATATATATATATATATTATATATAATTATATATATAATATATATATATATAATTATATTATATATATATAATATATATATATAATATTACTAAATATAATATTAATCTAATTATATAATATATAGTATATAATATTATATATATAAATATATATAGTATATATACTATAATATATATATATAATAGTATATATTATATATATATATATATAAATTAATCTTGTGAGACTATCACACATTTGACCTCGTAGGTTCTTACGGCTTTGGGCTTTTGATTTGTCAGATTATACTCAGTTGATTATATTCAATTTCAAACTTTTTAATGTCGTTTCTTGGACGTTTAATATTTAAAGGAGTTCAATTTAATAGCTCTTTGTCACACTTTCTAATTCTATGACCATACCTGACGATTTTGATTTTTGTTATTTGACCTTGAATAATTTATAGATGAATTTCGTTTGCGATTTTACCCAGTCGTTGCTTTCCTTTACCTTGCATGTTATTTCAAGCGAATTTCTCTGCATATTTCTTTATGTTTTCCATAGTTAATTTGTTGTTTTTTCATCCAAAGTTCAAGTCTAATAGCCATATGCTATTGAAGGTAACACGCACACACACTGCTCAACAACCTTTCTTATTAAGCAATGTAGAAATTTAGTACAGAGATTAATATTCAGTTTACTATAATATTCCCCAAGCCATTTTTTTCCTCCTTCGCATTCCATTTCTCTGATTACTAATTGAAGATACAAGTTGTTCTAGGTAGATTTATTTATCATCTTCAAGAATAAATTTGTTTATCATTATGCTTGTTGGACACTACAATGGTTTTGCTCAAGTTCATTTCTAATCCTTTTGTTCTTCTGGCTTTCTTTAGCCCCAAACCCATTTCATATAATTCCTCAAGATTGGAAGTGAACTACGTTATATCATTACCAAATCAATTACTATTTAAGTATATATCTTTTATCTTTAAACTCATATCGCCCAGATTTAATATTCTGAATTTTTCTTCAACGTGTAATAAATACTGCAGAGAATAACTTTGGTGAAGCTGTGCCTTCTGCTTAACTTCTCCTTGGATTTGTATTTCACTCCTCTTTTCAAATAATTATTGTATTGATGTAATAACATTTTCATGTATACATATTTAATGCGTTTGTATTGTGTATAGTTTTTCAATACCCTGACTTTTCAAATCACTTATGACAGAGATTTTGCATATTCACTGCCTCAATTACTTCTTCATAGTCTGCTAAAGTCATGTACAGAGGGTTTTTCATATTCATTATATCTTCCCGTCACCTGTAAACCCAGTTTACACATGTGACTTAATAGAGTCAAGTTGTCTTGTTTATTTTGTAATGAAATCATGAGCTATTATTCTGGAATCTTTCATGTCGATACACCACACAGACACGCGGTACGTTATTCTCTCTTATTAGGCACTATTTGGTTTGGACTTAACTTATTACATACAAGTTGTCTCGAAGAGTTATCGAATACTGATAACATATAGTTATGTAAGTCGTATTCTACGTCACCCTCTACATTATCAGCCAAGTGCCCACATGTTATGTTCTTGCATAGATTATGAGGAGTTTCGTCATTGTCACCTGTAAGCATGTCGATTGATAGATACCCAACTTCAACAAGTGACATTCTCCATACATATTTTTATACTTATTTGAGTATGTAATTGATCATGTAGTCCCCGGAGTATCACGCTCTGGTCGCACGTGCATTCTCATCAGGAGGTCCGAGTGTACTCTGCATCGCTCATCGTCTCGTCACTCCATTTCTCGTGTCTCGATCAGCGTCTCCTTCATTTCCCTCTCATCGTTCAATTCTCGTCATTTCTCTCAGTTTTCTCCATCACTTCTGCCCATAGATCAGTCCTTCCTATCCTTTCACTTCATCTCGACTACTGGATCTTCACTTCTTTTTTAATTCTCTCTTTCTTTATGTTAACGTAGTTCTCTCCACCCGATTTGTTGGCTCATAGTTGGCCTCATCCTTCTCATGAGATGCACGGCTAGCGCGCTGACGCTATTCACAGATTTTATCAAGAGTATATCTAATTGCTATCGTAAAGTTTTTGTACCATTAATTTGAAGGTGATGTATTATGTTCAATTTGGTGCTCTTGATGACTTGCCCTATGTCTACAATGTGTGTAGACATACCCCCTCTGTCGGGTAGAAAATCAGCCCGTACAATAGGGTAACAGTAAATACTTATAGTTTAGATTAGACAATGTGGGTCTAGTATTTTTTGTATTATTTCAGACCCTTTGTATTCCTAAACTCGCACCGATTCCGAGCTCAATCAGCCTTCTCCTAGGGCTAAGGTATCGGGTGTATTCCATCTTGTAGTAGCATGGTCTCATTTACTTATTCAGAGTTCCAACGAATAACTTATCGACCAAAAATCCGCTATATCATAATATACCACACACTTATATATAAAATAAAGAAGCATTTGGCAGTAAATGTAGTGTTATAGTAGGTCATCAAATATTGTTAATATGTTTATATATACTAAAGTAAATAAAATAATATATAATAATATTATATATAGTAAACTTGCCAATGTTTAAAATTAATAGTATAAGATAGATAAGATTTATATATTTTATATATATATATCGGGGAACATGTATATATTAATTAAAACATAGATAAAGCATATAATATTACCAGAAGTCTATAATACATTAAATTATGCATATCGCCCTACATTCTCGTTACTAACTATATTATACTGAGTAATAATAGCTTCAGATGATGTACCGTATACGACTCATTATATATATTCTATTCGCATTATATATAGTTATGTTTTGTGGGGTGCCACTTTCAACAAATAAAGTATCCGTTATTCCTAGAGCTATATTCTACTATATAAGTGGAGATTGAGATACTCGGCGAGACGGTAGCTCATCTTATATTCGACTCTTCCTAACCATTGGTTTTTTAACAAAGACCTCTGACACTTCATTGTTTTAAGAGTGCTTGTTCTACATGCTAAAGACAAATAACATCAAAATCGTGATTTCACGAACATAAATATAATTCAAAGGTAAAAATTTTTTCCAAAATCATTATGAGCTTGAGGTAAATGAAAATGACAAAGTAGGTTCATTAATTATTTTTGAGTAAATTTTAAAATAGTTACAATAAAACTTTTAAGTTTTGTTTTTTTATACCCAAAAATCAACATTCTTCAAGGAATTTTTGTTATCTTAACGACTTTCACTATGTGAGTCATTGCTTATTATCACAGTGATTTGTGCCTAGTTGTTTTGTTATTATCTCCAATGCCTAATGTATTTAAACAGTCCACCAAAGAAAATGTCCGCGGTCAAGTTTACATATTTATTGTAATTTTAGACCTCTTTAAATTTATCGATCATATGCTTAAACCTATTTAACTTCAGAACAACATTAATTGTCTATCAACAGATCTATTTATTATTTATTTAACGGTATGAAGAGAATTTAACTTCATTTTGTAATTGTATATATCCACTCAATTTATAGATATAAATAATTTTTATATGTGCATAGCCATCATACTTATAAACTAATATATTCATATTATTATATATTATAACCAGGCTATCATAACTGTACACTTAGCTATATATATATATAATATAATATTAATTAACAAATAATATATATATTATAGATTGATATTTATATATATATTATATATATATAGTATATATATAGTATATAATATTAATATTATTGATTAATATATAATAATATATATATTATAATTTATGAATTTAAATATATAATTTATATAATAATATTAAAATATATATATATATAATAATAATATGAATTAATAATATATACTAATTAATAAATATAAATATTATGATTATTATATAATATATATAATATATAATATTATTATATAGATATTATATATTATTCAATATATATTATATATATAATTAAGTTAATATATTATATATATATCTATTAATTATATATTTATAATAATTAATATAATTAATTTAATACATAATAATATACTATTAATATATTAATAAATATAATAAAATATAATATATATATCTGTACAATGACCAAAGCTGCGAAGTATATAGACGACTACAGTATAATAAATTATGTAATGACAGTGCAGTTAAAATGAATTATGAGGACTACATTTTACTACTGAATTTATAACCAAGATGAATTTGAAGAGATGGTTAATAAAATGTCTAGAACGTTTGTGAATATATATAGTATATATAAATAATAGAATATATAAATAATTATATATAATAATAAAAATATATAAAATATCACATAATATATATCAATAATAATATATAATTAAATAGAAATATATAAATATATACTATTAATATAAAAATATATAATATATATATAATATATATAAATATATATAAATATATATATATCTATAAAATATATATATATATGCATATAATATATAATATATATATATAATAATATATACTATAGAATATATATATATATATACCACATATATAATATATAAATAATGATAGTGCATAAAATAAAAATAAAATATATATATATAATATATCATATCATATATAATAATATATATAAATATATATTATATTAACTATAATTCCAATAAGATAATATAAATTTATAGAGTATATATAAATATATAAATAATATATATAAAATATATATATATATATAGATATATATATATAATATATTATAATATAAATAATAGTATATATATTAATATACTGTATAATAATTTTTAAAGGGTTGCAAAAAAAATTTGTAAGATCGAGTCAAATCTGGCTCACAAGTTTGTCACGCGGTCAGGGGCGAATTCGGTTTACAACTTGTGAGTAGAAACAAAAATGAAGAAAGGGGAGTGAAAAATGCTAATTGACAGTAACTCCCTAGGTTCTTTAAGTGAAAAGGTTGCATTTTACGATGCATGCGTAGAAGCAACCGATTCCAGTCCAATGCAAAATTAAAATCAAATTGAATTTCTTTCGATTTTCGTGCTTATAATATCCGCACGAGAATTTTCGACATGCTCACTGCAACAGCTTAGACTATCAAATTGACAAAAATATAAATAAATTACTTACCATTTACTTAATAATAAAATCATCGAAGAAACACAATGATTGATATTTCAGTCTCAGATTAATTATTAGAATACCCAACAAGTAAAAAAATGCGGGGGTTAGACAAATAAATAAGACGAGACATAATTCGATTCGAATAAAAATTGACATATATTTTTTTAGTGTTGAATTTCTTCAATGGCTAAGTACCCCAAAAAAAAGCCTCCTGGAAGCAACCTTTTCTAACGGATATACAAAAAAATGTGTTTATTTATGTTTCTATTTTATTCTCATTTATTATTATATTATATATATACATGATTATATTATCCAATATTGTTGATAGTTTGGTTTATTTTTTTTACATATTTATACACGCTAGATATATATATAAATATATTAAATATATAATAATAATAAGTATATATAATTAGTTATAATAGAATATTATAAATAATATATAACATAATATAAATTAACAATAACATATATTAATGATATATAGAGATATATATATATTAATATATATATTTATATATATTACTATAAATTAATAAAAAGATTAATAATAAATGATAAATACAATCCTATATTACATAATTAATAGGATTCGATACATATAATTATGAGATGATCATTATGCGTGCAAGTAATACCCTTAATCAAGGAGGGGATTGTGTACAATTTACCAATTAAATCATTATTATATCTGTCCGAAATGCAGGATTGAAAGTGGAATCGTTGAACGTTATTATAGAAAGGCTTAAAGCACTAAAGTGAGAGCATGTTCACTTATTCATTTCCATGCAGTATATCTCACCGGTCCTGCGTATAATTATTCTAATTATTATATTAATATCGTGATTGGATATCGTTGTTACAAGTAGACCAAGACATGAAACGATAAAATAGCTATAGATCGTTGCGCCGGGATGACCTGCCGAGGACTGGCCAGGGATATACTAATATACTTATACATAAATATATTATATTATATATTAAATATATATATAATATATCACTTTTTAAATAATTATAGTATAGATAATGATTAAAGGTGATTGATAAGTGCTCCTGTAAATAAATTATCTTATCTCCTAATAAAACATGAAAATATTTAGGCATCGTAAGACTATACTTTCGCCGCTATATTAAAATAAGGCTATAAAATCTAAAGTCTTATTAATATTATATATATAGTTATTTTCTAAACCAGACAAAAAAGATAAGTATAAGAAAAAACTAAGACACAAAATTGCAATACAACAACCAAATAACGACCCCCCTCTCTAATTCCTGATCTCTCCTCAGCCAAGGTCGCGCTATACCACCTTGGGGCTATTATTAATATAAATATATAACCCAAAATTCATTAAGACACCTCATACTCCATATAAAAGAACATGCATAGACATCAAAATACCATAACATGGACTAGAATCAATATATAATAAAATACACTATGACACTATAAATGTAAACCACCTCGCACTGAATCATTTTTACACAAAAGCAAGCACACGCTTTCACACGATCAAAACCAATCCCACCGAATCAGAATCCAATTAATAGATTTTCCCATAAATTATAGAGAACTTAGTCTATTGACTATTTAATAAGTTTCAAAAATAAAATACAAATTTTACTTTTGAAATGGGATCATATTACACATTGATACCCATAAAATAATTTCGAATAAAAAAGGCAAGACAATTACACAGACATATTTCCATATAAACACCCTTACATGCCACCATTTTTTAATTAATGAACAAAGAAAATAAAATAAAAATAAAAAAAAAAATTAGAAGGGGGAATTCACTTTATTAACATTAAACATGAACTAAAGATGAAGAGGTTAAAAATTAAGAAGAGTAATTTATATTCAGTAAATAAAAAAAAAAAGTAGCATACATAAATAAAAAAGTTAAAAAAAATTTAATAAAGAAAAAAAAAAAACATAAAAAAAAAAAAAACAAAAAGAAAAAAAAAAAAAAAAAGAGATTCAATTAATTTTCGTTTTTTAAAAAATCTTTTCTCACGTCTTTTTTTTTTTATGAGTTGGAATCTAAATTCTTTCTTCATTTTTCGTACAATTTTTTTTTTTTTTTTTTTTCTTTAGTATAATTTATGTGTTTTCTATTTTTTTTATTCTAATATTATTTTGTAATTTTATATTTATTTGTATTTCATTTTTGATATTTTATATTTATTTTTATAATATTAATTTTTTTTGTATTACCTATATATTTATTATTTTTTTTTTTTTTTTTTTTTATTTTTTTATTTATTTTTTTTTTTTTCTTTTTTTTTTTTTTTTTTTAATATTTTAAGTTTTTTTTTTATTTTTATATTTCTTTTATGTTTTTTTTTTTATATTTATTTTTTTTTTTTTTTTTTTTTTTTTTTTTTTTTTATTCTTTTTTTTTTTTTTTTTTTTATTAAAAATATTTATTCAATCCAAACAAAATATAAATAAAAACCTTTTGATAGAATCTAATACTCGGTAACCTATGTAGGGTAGAACACTACTATTTAAACGCATACAATATAAGAAAAAAGTTGGAGATACAACAGATAAAAAATAAATAGATATATCTAATTGAAGTTTCATTGGTTACATATTAACATACATTAATAATTTTTGATATTCTTTTATAAATTCATAATTGTAAATAAAAAGATTGATTATATTTTTTATTTTTATTATTTGAAAATTTTATAATTTTATTATTATTGTATTTTATATAATAATAATAAATATAATATAATATTATAATAATTAAATTTAAATAAAATTAAATAATAAGTTAAATTAGTTATTATGATAAATAAGATTTAATAATATACAACAGATTAATAATAATTAATAAAATAATCCTAATATAAATATGATGCTGAATATTAATGGATATAGTATAATAAATTTAATATATAAATGATATAAAAATAAATTGCTTTTGATAATTAAAAAATATTAAATATAGATA
>JABUQX010004112.1:55000-56110 GCA_015478945.1 Trachelipus rathkii | reverse complement strand
GATGGTGAATAGAATACCATTTTTCTGAACGAAAAATCGTTGTATATACAACCACTCTATATATATATATATATATATATATATATATATATATATATATATATATATATATATATAATATATATAAAAAAAATAAAAATTATTATATATAATATAATATATATACTTATAAATATTATATATATAATATACTATTATATATATTATATATATATTATATTACTATATAATATATATAAATATATATAATATAGCATTAAGTGGAATAGAAAAATAAAATTTTAAAGGTAATCTCTCATCGTCCATTGGACAAAGCGATAAGCGCGTGGACTCGAAGTAGGAGTTAAAAGGTTCGAATCTATTTCGTCCAAAAAATCGTTTTAAATATCATGAGTTTATTTGGTAATTAAAAATATTTATATGTTCGTTCTATATAATTTTATTCTTGTTATATAAAAGAGGTATAAATGAAAGGCACCACATATGAAAGTAAGTATTCAAATTAATAATTATTAAAGAAGTATATAGTCCTGATGCTCCTATGACTTATTCGTAGACATAAAGATCGAGAAATGTGTGATCTAAACTTTCTTTCTTTCTAAATGGAATCTGTTCAAGCTCTATGCAGAACAAATTTTTAAACGCATATTTACGTATTGTTCCTGTATTTTAAAATCGTAGAGTATTTTCAAACTGTATGTTATATTGATTACTACATCTAGTATATATATATATATATATATATATATATATATATATATATATATATATATATATATATGGCACCAAAAGTAATATGGTAAATAACTGTACTGTTATATATATAATATATATAATTATATAATATATATATATATATATATATATAATATTTATATATATATATATATATATATTATAATATACTATATATAATATATATATAATATATATATATTATATTATATATATTATCCTGAAAGTACCTAAACAGCACGTATTAGTTTAACTATCATAATGTTAGATCCTTTCAAAGGGAAAAAGAGAAAATTTGTCTGGTGTCATGGACATAAGAATTAAAATTGGTGCAGTGAAAGATCGCTATCAAGGTTGTGAACGGAAAAATTGGAA
>JABUQX010004112.1:27500-40000 GCA_015478945.1 Trachelipus rathkii | reverse complement strand
TGAATGGACCGGAGAAGGTTGAATTACATCGGATATCAAAATCATAGTCAATGTGTGAGAGAAGAGCTCATCTTTAAGCAGATGATGAGACAGTTATGGAGCAGTTAGAAGAAGAAAAAGAGGATGTTAGAGAGAAGGAGCCAAAGTGGATTAAGCAGTTCTGCAAAAAATGCTAGAATGAATGCGGTAGAAAAGGAATTGATTTTATTAAAATTTAAAATGAGATGAGAAATAGTTTTACCACAATCCAGGATAGAATACATTACAATATTGATTGCGAGAGTTGAAAATAATACAGATCCTAAAGCAGAATCACGTACGAATAACACTAGAACAGTAAGAATAAACCAAGGTATATGAACTTGGATTGTAGGAAAGAAAATGGAATGGTCGGCTCCTTCCAATGAGAACCACGTCAGTTATGCGTCCTGCCCATTCAGAACTGATGCCCCTGCGGATTCAGAGGAAATAATAGTAAAAAAAGACATCAGAAAATCTGACAATTTTGCACACCAAAATGTGTTCTTCTCTGGGCAGGTGCTGTTACTCGAAAACTTGAAGTATGAAACGAGATATAGATATAAGTTGTGCTTTTATTTATTAATTCTTATGTACTTCTAAAATTATCTTTTCTCATGCCAGATTTGACACTCTATGAAGATCATTCATCACTGAAACAAGCACGTGCAGATCTTGAAGTCTGAAGATTAAATTTTGTTCTTTATATTAATTTTTTTTATTAAGACCTTCAAATTAAACGTTTTAATTCTTGTTTTTTATTTACAATTTATTAAAGTTAATTACAAAAATATCAGATATTTTATATCCAAGTTAAGGCCAGTCATGAATATTTTAAATTGCTTTTTACATTTGAAATTCGCCGTACAATAAATTATGCAAAAACATTCAAACTTGTAAACTGTAACTTAAAAAATAGATGAACACTTGTAGTAATGTTATCGATTTCAACAGAAATTAAAATTACTGCAAAGATCTAAAAATATTTTGGCTAATCGGTATCTAAGAAAACTATCATGGAGACCCTATTATTAAACTGTAGTAGTCATTTCTGGGAATAGCATTTTTAAAAAATAAACAAACTTTTATAAGTTTAATAACAAAAATAAACTTTTTAAAAATTTGAATGAAGAACGATATTTTTAGTCGTGTTCGATTAATAAAAGAAGCAATTTTTAATCTTTAGAGAATAGTCAACTCATATAATAATTGATATGTATTCTCTATTTCTCTAGCGGTTCGTTTTCATATTGGTTTATATATCTTTGCTAATATTAATGAAAGACTTTAAAGAAGCATAAAATGCAAACATTAGTATCAGTGTATAGAACTCTATAAAAATAAAAAATTAGAGTAATTTTTTAAAGGTTACGCTAAAGTGAATTGCAAAAGTTGAACGAGAAGAAATGCTTGAGAAAAAAATAATATTGAAATAATATTTGCTTCAGTCACAATTAGAAAGATTTAACCGTAATCTAACATATGAAGGGATTGGAAGAAATTGGTGGAAGTGACAAACTGTAAAAATAGAGAAGTACAGTGAGTGACACATCAAGCTTTGTGGGCGAAAAGATATAATGATTCAGTTAGTCTTAATTTTTGTATAATCCTATACAATTACAATAATCTCATAAAAAGATCAAATTTACAATCCTTTTCTAAAAATATATTTTATCACTTATGCATCTTCACTTTGTAAGGGCAATGATTTGGTGTGCCATTCGCAAAGATGAGGAACTATATCTTTCATGTCAAACATTTTGCGAAAAATGAATTAGGATAGGTTAGAAAATAAATGTTCATGAAACATTTTTATTACATTCATAATTAATTTTTATGTTCAAAAATGTTCCGAGAATCATATCATTTGTAAGGAAAGCTAAATCAGTCATTCCAGATTTTCGGGGGGGGGGGTGAAAAAGCAACAAATTAAACCTAACAAAAACCTAAGCCCTAACAAGATGCAATCTAAGCCTAGTTAGAAGCAACAATTCTAGAAGGGTAAGAAGTCCTGATAAAAAAAAAAAAAAAAAATTTTCCCAAGACACAAATTTTAAACTCTTTCGAGGATCTTCCAAATATTAGTGCGTATGGCAGGCGGTCTTATAGAATATAAGTGCATATTAACGTCTAATAACATATACTAGATTCATATTTTTTGAACTTTATGTAGATGTGGATGCAAATACATTAATTATAAAATCAAGTACACTCCTATAATATTAAATTAATAATATATTATAGATATATATATATATATATATATATATATAATAATATAAATATATAATATATATATATATTACTATATATACTAATATATATAATATATATATATATATATATATTATATATATAATATATATGTATATATATAATATATATATATAGATATAATATAATATATATATATATATATATATATATATATATATATATATATATAATATATATATATATATATATATATATATATATATATTAATTTATATATATTATATATATATATATATATATATATATATATTATCTGCCTCCTTTTCCCAGATTGGGGGGGTGAGATGTGCAGCATACACTGGAAACAGAAAAGTAGTAGAAGAAAATGACACAAGTCGAAAAGAAAGCCCCTCCTTACTGTCCCCTCCATACCCTAACTGAAAACTCAACGCATTCAAAAAAAATCCACCCTAGAGCTGCACGAGACCAAACGGACCCTTATTGTGATATTTCGTCAATGTGGGATTCATCCCCTAGGCCAGGCCCATAAACATACCCCCTTACAGAAATATGCCATTCACTCTTATTATGTACCTTTCTTCTCGCCTCTGCCAAACTCACATTCCTCTCATTCAGAAATTCCTTTACTGACTCAATCCACTTTTTCTACGGTCTCCCAGCCGGCGGTTAATTTCCATCATACTCACTGCTATACATCCTTTTCATATGATCAAATCATCTCAATATACTCTCATATGTTTACGCCATTTCCTATCACACAACTCCCTAATGCGTTCATTCCTCATTTTATCAATTCTTCGCACAAATAAATCACAACTAAGATTGTTCATCTGAACACATTGTACCTTATATCTATACCTCTTATTCCAGACCATAGTTTAACTACTATACATTAACACATGTAACAACACTGCCCTCATGGCAAAACCCTAGCACACTCAAAACTTAGTCCTTTCACAGCTACCTTATTCTCATTCACAACTTTCCTACTACACTCCGCATGATTCGTTCCCTTATCATCTAACATATATCATAAATATTTAAACTCAGATACTTGATCCAATTGTTTACCATCTAACATGCCTTCACACCACGGACTTTCCTCGCTCACTACCATAACCTTACTCTTATCTACATTTACTTTCAAACCCCTCCTTTTACACACCCTGCCAATCTCCGCTACCAATCCTCTCAAACTCCCTTCATATTCGCCACACAAAACTAAATCATCCGCTTACAATAAGCAGGGCATTCTCCACTCTCTTCCATTCTCCATCATTCTAACACCTACCTCTAATTTTTTCATAACCCCATCCATAAACAAATTAATTAATTAAGGAGGCATTGCACATTCCTGCTTCACCCCGGTATTAATATTAAACCAATTTCTTTTAACTCTATTTATTCTTACACACACTTCACTATTGTCATACATACTTTTGATTCCATTGAAAAGCCTACCACCAGCACCATATATCACTAACACCTTCCACAGAGCTTCCCTTTTAATTCTGTTATGCGTCTGTTGCAAGTCCATAAAACCTAAATATAATTTGTTATTCTTCTTTCTCATTTCCTCAATCATTTGTTTCAATGGAAAATTTTGATTTGCACATTTCTTTTAAATACACCTTTAAATCTTCGGTAGGTAAAGAGATAGCGCAGAGGGGAAAGGGGTAGGGGTAAAGAGAGGCGCAGCTGAGAAAAGTATGGAGCCAGGGTGGAAGCGTAGCAGGGAAAGCTGTAGAAGCAGAGACACGGATACCTGAGGGGCATGAAGCCTAAGCATCTGGTTAGCCTTTTCTGCAACAACTTGGAGACTTAGTGGAAGGTCAAGAGACACTAAGACATCCTGAGCATAAAGAGGTATCTTTCGCAAGAAAAAGGTGGCGAATAATCGCCTCCCCTCTTGCGGAAGATGTGCCACCCAGGAATGCCAGCCTCCTGACCAGAAGCTCCAAAGGAGTCTGGTCTCCAAGAGTAGCCTCCCCCCGGAGCTGTTCAAACTTGGCCTCCTGTGAAGGGGCCAAGCTAGCACTCAACAGCTCTTTGAGCGTTGTGTAAGGAATTGAGGAGGTAAAAGGATGATGAAGCTGTCATGCACTTTCTGCAGGCAAGCGGGTGCGACAGGGGCCATGAGGTGGCTGTACCTACCCCGCTCTGGTTCACCTTCAGGGAAAATGGCTTCCGCCTGAAGGAATCAGAGCTCTGGGTCCTCAGAGTAGAAGGGCTGGAGGCCGGGGAAATGTGGTTAACGCATTGTTTTTGGGTATTACTTTTTTTTGTTTTGGGGTATAAGGGTATGTTTTAAAGAAAAAGTGCTATTATAGGTGAAATGATAGATTTGGGGAGATGTTATTTGATGTTATGATTAAGAGTTAAAGGTAATGGAATTATGGTTGTGAGTGAGGGACAGTCCTCAAGTGATGAAGTATATGTTAGATAGTAAGGCAGCTGGAAGAGCAAGTTGTTCTGAGTTTTTAAATACTTTAGGGTATGTGTTGGAATGAGAAGGGAACGGCATGATGCAGAGTGTAGTATGGAATTTGTGAGTGGCAGGAATGTGGCTGGATGCAATTAAATCGTGTGGTAATGTAAAGGGACTAAGTCTTGGAGTGCGCGTAGGGTCTTACATCCAGGGTCATGTTCGTACCGGTGTATTGGTATGGTTAATGAGGACTAATGGTGCTGGAATAAGAAGTAAAGATTTCTAAGTCAATGTGTTCAGGAATGGACAGATCTATCAGGGGGCATTGCTGAAGGTGTTGAGAAGAGACTTAAATGAAGAATGAGGAATGAACTTATAGAGAGTTGTGTGGTGTGATGAAGGCAAGGTCGGTTAAATGAGAGAATAAAATGAAAAGCTATTGTTGAGTTGGTACTTGGTCATGTAGGGAAAGGCCGATGATTGATAGTCGTTGGGTTAAGGCGGCCATGATATCAGTAGTGAGTTGTGTGGAACCGACCAGGCTGGCAGAACGAAGAAAAAGTGGACTGAAGTCTGCAAACGAATGTCTGAAGGGAAGAAATGTGAGTTTGGCAGGAGCGGAATGAAAGGTGGCATGCATAAGTGGACGAGAATCGGCGGGAGTTTTTAAACAGGTGAACATTTTTTGGCCTGGCCCAGAAGAGGAACCCTTACAGTGACGAGTTTACGCATTAGGGAGGGTCGCGTCGGCCGGTCCCATGAAGCGTCTAGGGTGATTTTCTGTCTGTAGACGAGTTTTCACTAATTAATGGTACGAGGGGGGGGGTTAAGGCTGGGCTTTCTTTTCGAACTTGTGTCTTATTCTCCTACTGCTTTTCTTTTCCGATGAGTGTACAGCACCTTTTGGGGAAAGAGGTTGGAAAAAGAGATTAGAGAAAGAATGAGATAGACCAAAATCGATCGCTCGTCGATACCAATAAGACTACACCCGCATCCGCTCCACTCTCTTCATTCATTATTATTTTTATTAATTGATTATGTATTATTTATTGTTATTATTAGTTATTATTATTATTATTATATTATTATTATGATTATTGATTGGTTTTTATTGATTATATCTATTACTTTTCTTATTTTCTAGAAGAACCCAGGTTGAAGAGAATCAAACCCTTTTACTCTCAAGGGCAGTCCAACTGTACTGTCCTGGCAGATAATGTTGATGGCAGAACTTACGTCCTGCAGATAATGTTGATGCAGATGTTCAGTGCGGTCTTGGTGTTCTCTTCAATTTAACGGGCGATTATGACAAAGCCGTGGATTGTTTTCAGGCAGCCCTTCATGTAAATTCTTCAGATCCAGCAATATGGAATAAACTCGGTGCTACGTTAGCCAATAGTAACCGTTCTGCTGAAGCCATTGATGCGTATAGAAATGCGCTTCAACTATCTCCAGGATTTATAAGATGCCGATACAACCTCGGAATTGCCTGTATTAATTTAGGATCGCATCGGTAAGCATTAATATTATACTTTCAATAATAACTTTTGTGTTAATGGTCTGAATTAGTGTTTTAACTTTAATTCAGATTTTTATTGACAGTCATATTATTATTAACATTTGCCATCCTTATCTGTAAGGGTTTCATTATTACAATACTTGACTGATGGTAACCTATATTTGAATCAAGTTTCCTTAATTAAAACCCTCTGCCCCTTATTATTATTATTATTATTATTAAGAAAATATTTGCTCTTAAGCTTTTCTTCCCTACAAAATCAATCAATTATTATTATTATTATTATTATTATTATTATTATTATTATTATTATTATTATTATTATTATTATTATTATTATTATTATTATTTCACTTGTGTTAACAACCTTGTCCTCTCTATAAGTATAATTTTTAATAAATTTCAAAATCCTCCTTCCTTTAGAGAAGCAATGGGACATTTCTTAGAGGCATTAAACATGCAAGAGAAGAGCAAAGGTCTTGACAGTAAAGGGTCTTCACGTGCAATTTCGGACAATATTTGGAGTACTGTTAGAATATGTTTAAAATCCTTAAATGCTCATCACCTTGGTGAAGCTGTTGCAAATAGGTTAGTTTGCTTATTATTATTATTATTATTATTATTATTATTATTATTATTATTATTATTATTTCTTTCTTTCTTTCTTCACCTTCCTCTTTGCCCCAAGATTGGGGGTAAGGTGCTGTACAAGCATCGGAAAAGAAAAGCAGTAGGAGAACATGACAAACGTCGAAAAGAAAGCCCAGCCTTACCGCCCCCTCTGTACCATTAATTAGTGAGAGCTCGTCACAGACAGAAAATCCACCCTAGAGCATCATGGGACCGCGACGGACCCTCACTATGGTAAATCGTCAATGTAAGGGTTCATCCCCTGGCCCAGGTGGGCCACAACCATGCCCCCATACAAAACCCCGCCATTCTCTCCATATCATGCACCTTTATTCCGCCTCTGCCAAAACTTCAACATTTCTCTCCTTCAAGGACATTCGTTCACCGACTAATCCCACTTTCTCTTTCGGTCTCCCAAGCCGGTCGTTCCCAACACACATCACCACTATGCATCCGCTTAACCAACCTACTAATCATCAATCCTTTCCACAGAGCCAAACCATTCTCAAACATACTTTTCATTTACTTCTCTCATTACCCTTTCTTCACCACCACACCCTCTTCTAATACGTTCATTCCTCTCTTTATCAATTCTTCTCACACCTAGCACACCCCTAAGATTATTATTATTATTATTATTATTATTATTATTATTATTATTATTATTATTATTATTTATTATTATTATTATTATTATATTATTATTATTATTTCATTAGTTTAATTTTACATTTAGCTGCTGAAAAGACCAAATAAAAACACTCCATCGTTAAGAATCTTATGCCATCGATATAACAGGGACAGAGATTTGGAAAATATTTTTCATCCCACCTTTTTCTTGCTTCTCAGAAAATTGAGATGTTTGTCAGTTCTTATTTTACATATTCTTCGATCTAAAAATCTTGGTCATCATTAATTTTGATTAAAATACGTACCAGCTGGAGATTTTTATATATATATACTATTATATTATATAATATATATAAATATATATAATTTATATATATATATATATATATATATATATACTATTTATATATCTATTATATATATAATATATATATATATATAATGTATATATATAGTATATATATATTTCTTTCTTTCTTTCTTTCTTTTCTTTCTTCACCTACCATGTTTTCCCAAAGATTGGGAGTAAGGAGCGCTACAGGCATCGGAAAAGGTTCTGCAGCTAGGAGAGATATGACAAATGTCGAAAAGAAAGCCCAGCCTTACCGCCCCCTCTGTACACATTAATTAGTGAAAGCTCGTCACAGACAGAAAATCCCACCCTAAAGCTTTCATGGACTGCGAGGACCCTCACTATGGTAAATCGTTCAATGTAAGGGTTATCCCTTGCCCAGGTTGGGCCACAAACCATGCCCCATACAAAACCCGCCATTCTCTCCTATCATGCACCTTTATTCTCGCCTCTGCCAAACTCACATTCTCCTTCAGACATTCGTTCACCGACTCAATCCACTTTTCTCTTCGGCTCCCAGCCGGTCGGTTCCCAACACACTCTCCCCTATACATCGCTTCAACCAACCGACTATCGTTCATCCTTTCCACGTGACAAACCATTTCAAACATTAATTTTATTTATTCTCTCATTTACCCCTTCTTCACACCACACAACTCTCTAATAAGTTCATTCTCATTTTATTAATTCTTTTCACACCTAGCATGCTCCTAAGATTGTCCATCTGAACACATTGAACTTTAGATCTATATATATATATATATATATATATATATATATATATATATATTATATAATATATATATATATATAATATATATATATATATATATATATATATATATATTACCTATATATATATATATATAATATAATATATATATATATATATTATATAATATAATATATATATAATTATATATAATATATAATAATATATATTATATATACAGGGTGATATATAAATAATTTATAACTATATATAGGATATATATATATATATATATTTATATAATATACTATATATATTATTATATATATATATATATATATATATATATATATAATATATATATATATATATATATATATATATATATATATATAATATATAATATGTTATTAGGGTTGTGAAAAAAACTGGTTTTTTTTAATTTGTTTTTTTTTGCAAAAAAAACGTTTTTTAAAACAAAATGTTTTTTTTGTTTTTTTTAAAACTACCTTCTTTATATGTTATATTAAAGATGTTTTTCAAATTAATACAGTATTACCAATACCCCTTCTAGGCCTAAATATTGACTAGTAATTAATATTTTTATATTATATATCTATATATACCATTATATATATATATATATATATATATATATATTATATATATATATATATATAATATATATATATTATATATATATATATATATAATATATACTATATATATATATAATATATATGATATACTGATCAAAAAAAGGATGGATAACCAGGTTGGTTTTGGGATGCGGACCGAAATGAGAATGGTAGGAAGGTGATTGATTTCTGTGAGAAGAGAGGTACTGTGCTGTAAGTAATACTTTCTTCTAAACACAAGAGTATCCATAAGTATACTAGAGTTGGTGAGGTAGAGATGTGGTATCAATGTGAAAAGTATGATTGATTTATGTGTTGGTGAAGAAGGAGATGTTATAAGTATAGGGTTGGATGTTAAATCTGGAAGGTGGGTTTTAGAAATGGGATTATCGATCATTTTTGTTGTTTTATGTAAATTAAGTTAGTGGGGATTGGATGGAGAGGAAGTGATAAGGAAGGAAAAGGGTAAAATTTAAGAGTGAGAAGTTTAAGTGAACAAGTAATAAGGATAAGTATGTAAGAACCGGTTGCAAGTAAATCAGTTGAATGTGAAACAAGTGAAACTAATAAATCTGGAAGCAATTTAGCCAGTCGCAAAGAAGTATGTGCGTGTGCTAAAGTAGGAAGTAAGAATGCTAAACGTGAGTGGTGGAATGAAGAGGTATGCAAGCGGTTAAAAGTTAAAAAAAAAAAGCGTGGTTGAATGTACTAAAAGCAATGATAACGTTTCAAAGAAAGATGCTTTGAATTATATAGGAGGAAAAAAGAAATACCTAAAAGATGCATACGTTAGAGAAAAGAAGAGGTAAATGAACAGGTTTGCGAAGGAGGATGAATGGGGGACAGTAACAAGGGAATAGGAAGCTCTTCTGGAAGGAAAGCGCGAAAGGTTAAAAATTAGAATAAGGGGAACCTGCTTCGATAAAATGAATAGGGATGGTGTTTTTGTAACTGATGAATGGATTGTGAGGGAGTTGGACAAGAACACTCTCGAAAAATCTGTTAATTATTGGCAGTAATGAGAGGTGATATGGCTGTGTGTGGGTTTGATGGTGCAAGAAGGAATAAGGTATGTTTGGCGGATGAGGTTAATTAGCCAAAAGAAGAGGAAATGGGTGGTAGAGTGAAGAATAGTTGAAGCAAATGGTAAAT
Organism: Trachelipus rathkii; assembly: GCA_015478945.1. Classification (NCBI taxonomy): domain Eukaryota; kingdom Metazoa; phylum Arthropoda; class Malacostraca; order Isopoda; family Trachelipodidae; genus Trachelipus; species Trachelipus rathkii. The sequence continues at coordinate 29,683 of JABUQX010004112.1, read as the reverse complement.
CTGCAGGTTATAGATGAAATACTGGTGAAGATGGTGATTGATTAGATCAAGTTTTTGATTGATTAGATCTTGAAGTTGTGTAATAAAGCGTTTATGGAGGGTATTAGTTCCGAGGGATTGAAGGAGAGCAGTAATAGTATACCCTTATATTAAGGGGTAAGTTAGATAAAGGGAATGCAGGAAAATGTGAAAATTATAGGGGAATTAGTTTATTGAGTGTAATAAGGAGATATATGTTGGTATTTGGTGGAAAGAGTACGTCGAGTGATGTGAAGGAGCCTGATTGTTGCAAGAACAAGGTGCGTTTAGGGTGGTTGGTAGAGGATGTGTGATTCAAATCTTTACATTTGAAAAAAATGATAGCTAAGAGAAAAATGAGAGAAGAGAATAATAAACTGTATTTAGATTTCAACAGGGGTATTGATAGGGGTTAATAGGGAAGCTCTATGGCAGGTGTAGTGATATATTACAGGCTTCTGAATGGAATCAAAAGAATGTTTGACGAAAGTGAGGCGTGTGTAAAAATAAATGTGTCAAAAGTGATGGCTTTAGATATTAATTAGCCGGAGAGAGTGAGGCAGGTTGTGTCTAGCTCCTTGGTTATTCAATTTGATATGGATGGGTTATGAAAGAATTGAAGGTGGCGTGACAGGACAATGTGTTAGATATGATGGAGAATGGAAGAGAGTTGGAGGGTGCCCTACCTAGTTATATGAGGATGATTGTTTTGTGTGGCGACTTTGTAAGAGCTTTTTTGAGAGGATTGGAGAGAGATTTGGCAGGGTGTGGTAAAAGGAGGGGTTGAAGGAAAACGTGGGATAAGAGTTAGTTATGCGTTGTGAGTGAGGGACAGTCCTCAGTTGAAGTTATGTTAGATGGTGAGCAGCTGGAACCAAGTGTCTAAGTTTAAATATTTAGGGTATATGGTTGGATGCCAGGAAGGTGGCTGGCGCAATAAAATCGTTTTGGTGAATGTATAGGGACTAAGTCTCTAGAGTGCTAGGGTCTTACATGACGGTATGTTGTTAACCTGTGTTATTTATAGTTAGTGAGACTATGGTCTGGAATAAGAAGTTATAGATCTAAGCTCAATGTGTTCAGATGGGACAATCTTAGGGGCATGCTAGGTGTTGAGAAGAATTGATTAAAATGAGGAATGAACGTATTAGAGCAGTTGTGTGGTGTGAAGAAATGGGGGTAAACGAGGAATAAAATAGTTGAGATGGTTGTATCATGTGGAAAGGTATGATGATAGTCGGTTTAAGCGGATTAATAGTGGCGAGTGTGTGTTGGAAACCTACCGGCTGGGAGATACCGAAGAAAAAGGTGGATTGAGTCAGTAAAACGAATGTCTGAAGGACAGAAATGTGAGTTTGTCAGAGACGAGAATAAAGGTGCATAAAGGAGAGAATGGCGGGTTTTTGTGAGGGGGTATGGTTGTGGCCCACCTGGGCAAGATGAACACTTACACTGACGATTACCTAGTTGAGGGCTCTGTCGCAAGTCCGTGAAGCTATAGGGTCGATTTTCTGACTGCGACGAGTCCTTACTAAGTAATGTACAAGAGGAAGGGGGGGTAAGGCTGGGCTTCTTTCGACTTTTGTCATATTCTTCTACTGCTTCTTTTTCCGATGCTTCTTACGCACCTTACCAACGAAGTGGGGAAAAAAAAAAGGTAGATGAAGAATTTATATATTATATATATATCTATATAATTATATATATATAGTATATATATATACTATATATATATATATAATACTATATATATATATATATATATATAATAATATATATATATATGGTAAATACTGTAGACAGCGACCCACACATTTTTGAGACTGAAAATTTTCTAAGTCAAAAAAATTTCTATAGTTAAGAAAAATTAAGTAAAGTTAAGTTTTTTAAGAAAATTCTTAGTGGCAAGCTTCGGGAATTATGCCAGAAGCTTGCCACTAAACAATTTCTTAAAAAAAACTTAACTTAACTTAACTTTTCTGAACTCAAAATTTTTTTGAAACTTAGAAAATTTTTGAAATCGCTGTCTACAGTATTACCTATATTATATATAATATTATATATATATATATATATATATATAATATATATATATATATAAAATAATATACTATAATATTATATATATATATAATATACTATATATATAGTATATATATAATAAT
>JABUQX010004112.1:0-25000 GCA_015478945.1 Trachelipus rathkii | reverse complement strand
CCCAGGACCTTTTCTCGAAGTGTCCACTGACAGGGACGAAAGGTCCTTACTGGCGGGTAGAAGATTATTTTTAATTTATTATATGTACATATATAATATATTATATATATATATATATATATATATATATATATATATATATATATATATATATATTATAAATATATGATATATATATATATGATATATATATATATAGTATGTATAGTAAAAAATTACCAGAAACAATTTTAATCAAAAGAATTACTATTTACCTGTCATTTAATTGGTAGGGACACAGATGCTTTTTATCAGGGTAAATGAATGGTAGTTACTAACGGCTGGTTGTAGGATGCAAATAGCTGCGATTTCTCATTGAATATACTCATCTAATATGATCCTTTTGTCAAAATATTTAATTAGATTACAGGCAATGGTCTACATTGTGCATATTATTATTATTAATATTTTTTTTTTTAATCGAAATAAAAAATTTATAATATTTATATTCTGAAAATTGAAAATTTGTTATTGAAAGGTTTAGTAAATATCTCACACAATTTTTTTCTCTATGTGCGTTTTAGGATAGTACATTTATACAGTTTTATGTTCCTCGATTATATTATAAGTTATTCTTCATTCTGTCTCCCCACAGTCAGTAACCCTCTGTTTGTTTACTGTCCCAAACTCGGACGAGCAACTACTCTTATTGTACTGTAACATACGTCTTAACTTTTTCCCATTCAGATGCATCTGATCTTATTATAAGCAATCCCATAAATCCTCGAACAACTTACGTTTACTTGTAAATTTCTCTAGATTATTATTTATTACTTTACTATTATTATTTATTACCTTATTACCTTACCTTCTTTCTAATGACAAAATATTTTCATTCTTTTTCAGAGATTTAAGAAAACTAAATGAAGAATTTGGAATTGGAAGAACAAAAAGTTGATTTTTGCGACGAACTTTATTTACAATTGAAATGTTTTAATATTTTAGTATTGAAATGAGGGTGTGTGTGAATACGATGATTTCTAATGATATGGGTGTCGTTGCTATTATTATTATTATTATTATTATTATTATTATTATTATTATTATTATTATTATTATTATTATTATTATTATTATTATTATTATTATTATTATTAATTAGCTGAGTAAGCAGAGTAGATAAATATACCCAAATACATATAAATATATGACGCCAGTTAAATAGGTCAGCGAGTAGTTTTATTGTTCAATCTATACAGGCGTTTCAAGCGTTCGCATAGATGGAACGATATACTATTCGACCTATTTAACTGGCGCTAGCTAGGCCTTTCTAAGGCCAGATTTTAAGCGCTCGTATAGAACGGGGCTTAAATTAATTAAGCACATGTTTAAGGTTTAAATTTTCAGAACTGGAAAATAAAAATGTTATTCCTGTTCGTGATTTTTTTTTTTTTTTTTTTTTTTTTTTTTAATTAAAAAAAAAAATATGACACATGCGCATATTTATAGTTAATTTCCCCCCACTCTCGTAATTGAACGGAAAATTATTTTCAAAGACATTATATATCATTATATATTATTATTATTACCACCACTTCAACCTTACTAAATTTGAAAATTTTATTTTTTAGAAGTTTAAATAAAATGTTTTGGCTTGTACATAATTTAAATTGTAATTATTGTGTAATACTCTATTTTGTGTGTAAGTTACTGCTGCAGGAAGTCTTGTGTGTGTTTGTTTTCTTTGTTTTGAAATGTTAACTCTTAGTTTATTTGTAAGGAAAGTTTATGGTGTATAGGGACTATGAGCATGGAATGCAGGTGAGAGAGAAAGAGAGAGAGAGAGAGAGAGTAGAAAATGAGGATGGAAGAAATAGATTGAATGATTTGTTCATTTGTTGATGAACAGAAATGCAATCGGTAAAAATTGCGAGACTAATATAAAAGGAAAACGTCGAATCAGGTTTGTTAGGCGAGAACCTGGTTAGTTCTAGAAAAAAATGTTTTCTTTTTGGGTTAAACTGTTACCATAATATTATGTACAAAAAATTTATTTGTGGTTCAGATTATTGTTATTATTAATAATATAACCTTTTCAGTTAGTTCTCTTTCCAAAGTTCTCACGCATTGGCTTCTCCCCTCTATTATTATTATTATTATTATTATTATTATTATTATTTATTATAATTATTATTATTATTATTATTATTATTATTATTATTATTACTATTATTATTATTATTACTATTATTATTATTATTATTTTTATTATTTATTATTATTATTATTAGATAACATTAAAATAAGCTTTAATCTTAAATTGATATGCAAAAAGAAAGGTGCATCCTAGTTAATGAAATGAAGAATACTTCACCTATTAAAAACGGACTCTTCTTTTATTTTAAATGTTTTCATTCTTTGATGGTGAAAGAAAAGACCATCCCAAAGAGGGTGCCATGTTCTTTACTACTCTAAGTCTCTAGTTCATATATCTTTAATTAATTATTGCTTTTGTATCTAGCCAACTATCTACAGCTTTGTGGTAATTGTTTTTTCTTTCTCAACTTTTGCTCTGCAAATGCGTCCAGTCCGGATTTTTTTCCCTCAATGTTTTCAACCGTTTTTAACTTTACAATTTCCTCATAAAGGTATGTAGTTAATTAATGAATTGTTTTTGTATATTTTAGATTTGTTTCTACTTGATTGTTCTTTTTGGCAAATTAATAATGTTACTCTTGTTATTTTCATTAGTTAAAGTTTAATTGTCTTCACTAAGGGGGAATTGTTTTGTTTTCTCATTGGCAGAATAGTTTTAAAAAAAATAAAATTCTTTTTTCTTTGTTGTTGTTATAAAACGTAATAAAAAGAATTGTTGTACTAATATATAAAATTATAATGGTGATAATAAACACTTAATATGGTTTTGTTCAAATTTTTTGTTTTTAAAGTGAATGGAATAAATTATATATATATATATATATATATATATATATATATATATATATTATATATATCATATATAAAATATAATATATAATATATATATATATATATATATATATATATATATATATATAATATATTATATTATATATATATAATATATATATATATATAGTATATTAGTATATATATATTATAATATATATATATATTATATATATGGCGCAGGGGTTGACTCGCCGACTCTCATACGAGGGATGCTGGTTCAATCCTCCATGTAGCAGTTGGAGTTTTATATACCTGAGGCGAGAATTAAAATTGACTGCGAAACACGTTGGTGGCACTGGTTTGGGATTAGCCGCCTTAAAGTTTCGATTCCTTAGTCCCCCCGTGTTACCCTCTGTATAAAGGGGATAAAACACGTTAAATGGTAGTTTATATATATATATATATATATATATATATATATATATATATATTATATATATATATATATAGAAGATAGATATATATATAAAAATATATATAATTATATAGTATATATATATATATATATATATATATATGATATATATATATATTATATATATATATTAATATATATATATATACTATATATATATATATATATATATATTTATATATATATATATATATATATATATATATATCACCACCCAATCTGGTGAAAAAAGTTAAACGTTAATGTAGATTAATGGTAAGCATTAATGTATTAAAAGGTATATACTAATGAAGATTATATATAAACATTATTGAATATTAATGGTAAATTATTAATAAAGATTAAAGGTAAACATTAATGAAGATTAAAGGTAAACATTAGTGAAGATTAAAGTTAAACATTAAATGGAGATCAAAGTTAAGCGTTAATGAAGATTAAAGGTAAGCATTTCCGTTCTTTTATTCTATTTTGTTCATTTTTCTTATAGTTATACTTTTATTTCTTTAAAAAAAAGTTTTTTAGTTTCAAATCAAGTAGGAAAATTTAAAAGAATTCTCATTACTGGGCTAACCAGTATTCTCATTACTTGTAGAACAACAGGATGTAAAAGTACGTGAAAAAGTTTTTATAATACTCTTTCTGTTTTGAAGAGACTCGAGGAAGTAGATCCGAGGATAGGTTTGAGGTTTGAATCCTAATGACGAAGTCTGTTTGTCATTGGAGACTCTAGGAAGTAGATCCGATGGTAGGTTTGAATCCTAATAACAAAGTCTGTTTGTCATTGATGAGAATGTAAACGGTAAATGTGTTCTGTTGATTGTCATTTGGTCCAGATTTAGACCTCTTCTATACGAGCGTTTAAAACTTGCTGCCAGCCCCAATTGATGGGTCAATAAGTATAACATGATTTCATCTATACGGGTGCTTTAAAACGCTCATATAAATTGGACAATGTATTAGTTGATCTATTGAATTGGCGTTAGCGCCGCTTTTTTTAAGCTCGCGTATAGAACGGGCCTTACCGTTTCGCTTTCTTATTAGGTTTAAATTACGTAAATTGTAATGGTTTCCTTTTATGATTTTTTTTAATGTAAATTTCCTTGTATTCGATGTAACTGTTTCACGAACAGTAATAAGATTTAAATGTCATTTTCCAAATATCACCATTTTTCTATAATGTAAATATTCAATAAACCATTTATTACCATTTTAAAATCAAAATTAGGTTATAGTTTAAGTTGCTATTCAGTAAATGCTAAGTTTAAAAATTTTACCACTGTTCATAGTTTTTTTTTTCATTTGTAGGTTAATATAGTATCAAATTTTAGACTTCCCTGCCATAATCGTAACATATATCTTTGGGAAGAAAATTACTTTGATTTAATTAAGAAGGAAAAAAAATTTTCTAATTTTTTTCTTTTTTTTTTTTTTTTTTTTTTTTTAAAAATTATTTTGATGTTTTTTTTTTTTTTTTGAAGCTGATGATGGTTATGTTTGTTGGTTCCTGATGTATTATTTACCAGTTAAATTTGATTGTTAATGGGTGGCTGTGAAGAAGTAAAAGATTTGTTGGGGCTGTGAATATACCTTTGATGGTTTTTTTTTTTTTTTTTTTTTTTTTTATTAAATTATTCGATATTTGTAATTCTTAAAATATTTAAAATTAATTTTGTTGCAAAATTATTTTTTTGATTTTATACATATATTAAATTATTGATTAATGCAAATAATAAATTTAAAACAGAATTAGAATTTTTTTTTTCAGTATTCCTTTTCTTTTTTATAAATTTCATACACGAAATGATGATTATTGTCATATTCCAAATCAAAATTCGTAATATGAAATCGATATTTAAGGAGAGAGTTTGACTTTTACATTGTTCAGTTCCGTTACTAAATATAAACACGTAAACGAGCAATGAATGTATCGTAATTAAAAATTTTGTTGAAGCTGGAAAATCATATTGAAAAATAAAAGTTTGAGCATACGAATACACCATTTGCTGATGTTATTCCATTAAAGAAATCATTGCGAAAATTATAAATATGTTTAGATAATGCAGCAACGTGAACCTTCAAAGAAATCAAAAGAATAGGAAGCTCAAAGAATATTTAGAACAGAAAACTATTTGAGTTGTTTGTTTTCGAAGATTGTTATTAGTTAGGTAGAATATCTCGTTTGTATATGGATGATTGAATTGAATTACTGACGAATTAAAATACCACCATATTTTGTGCTGTCTACAACATGGTCATCTCAAAGATGTAATTAAGCATGTTTTATTGCAGATTTGTTGCAAATTATTTCTGAGATGAAAGAAACCGTTGAAAATGAACTGGACATGAGATTTGACACTTTAGAAGTTAATGATATTTTTTAGAGTGGCAACCTCTCTGATGTCCACTTTGCAGATCTCAAGTTTTTTACTTGATCTTCGTTCGTTGAAAGCAATAGTGAAGATTATATTTTTCAATTTTTAAAACCAACTATGGAAATTACAGTTGAGCATCATCAGTGAATATTAAGAAAGAAAAAAAGCAACTGATTTTACCATAACTGCAGCAATGTATTTTTTTCCTGGCTTAAGCAGTGACTATGAACATAAGACTGAAAACAAAAACAATTAGCTGATAAAATATTACAGAAAATATGCAAAAGGCCCATTTTTTTTTCTTTTATAAAATATAACTTTCCTTTAACAAGTTTCAAATATTAAACGACCTTTAATATTGGAGATTGCTGATGATGCAATGTGTCCTGTTGATGATGAAATGGCATGAATACTAATCATACTATAGAGTTCAATTGCGGCAAAAACCGTTCTCCTTGTTAGTACTCTTCTGCTTTTTTTTTTTTTTGTTGGTAAATATATATTATATATAATAATATATATATATATATATATATATTATACTATATATATATATATATATATATATATATATATATATATCACTAATATATATATATATATATATATTGATATATATAATATATATATTATATATATATATATGCACACACACACACCACACACACGCATACTGGGTGTTTTTAAAAGGAGGGCAACCAGAAGATTAGGCGGTTAGAAATACGCGGAAGCATATATATATATATATTATACTATCATATATATATATATATTATATATATTATATATATATATATATATTTTATAATATATATATATATATATATATATATATATATATATATATATATATATATATATATATATATATATATATATATCCTGGGTGTTTTATAAAGGAAGCAACCAGAAAGATTAGACGGTAGAAATTACGCGGAAGCACATTTTCTGCCATAATATTCGCCAGATGGCAGCATTGTACTCAAAATCAACATTCAACATGATGTAAATGTGAAAAATACAAAAGTTATGCTGCATTAAGTTGTGTTGTGCTAGCAGTCTTTGTTTCCTAAAGACGAACACGTATTTATTATTGATGTTTTGTGCGAGCAAATAACACAAACGTGTTTAAGGCGAATTTAAATTGAAGTTAAATTGGTCCTTTTAAAAAAAAACTATGAATTTATTGTAGGATAATAATCAGTCATAAATTATTATTATTCATAACCTAAAATCATATATCAATATATGCATCTTTTGTTTTTCTTATGCCTGTACGTGTGCTAACCGGTAGCTTTGCTATTCAACACAGGTGGTTTAAATTTCATGTATTTTAAAAAAAGTATTTTCTTATTTTTTTTAATAAAGCTTCAAGTCTATCCTTGCAATGTCAAATAGGCAAACATCAGCTTAAATGATGATCTCCAGAAAAAAAAATTAGAATTTGTTAAACGGGACAAGCTATGTACTAATTGGACAAGCATCGTGTGCCAACATTAATTGTAATATTCACATTTCTGTTGCTCATGAAGGCAGAAGCGATATCGATCCTCATCTAAGTAGCCATTACATATTGAGGATGCTGAATAGATTGGCTTCAATTAAAAACATTAGCACGTTTATGACGAGACGTGATGGTGATCATGAAAGAGACATATATTGCAGCAAGTGTAGCTGTTGTTGCTTATCAAACTGTGCGTCACTGTTAAAGATTTTGCCCAAATAACTGCTGTCAACATCTATAATGAAAATTTATGAACTAAAAATTTCTTTGTCACGTAACAAATCTGAAACAATAATTACCAACGTTTTATCATCATACACACATATAGTAGGAAAGGTAACATGGGATTTGAATCAAACTAAAAGCATTACAGTCAGTTTAGAATCATCAAATAAAAAAGACATTAACTTTTTCCAATCATGGAGGGTTTTGTCCTCAAACTGTGTTGTTTAAAACGAAATTGTTATTTTCTTACAATGTGAATCATCCTACTTACACTGTTCTATATGTTGAATTATATACATATATATATATATATATAGCTAATTGTGCTTTTAAGACAAAATAGACCTAAATGGTATTTTATTTCTTTGCGAGGTGAAACATGATTTAAGGAAATAAGAGATAAATTAGCGCTTACAGAACAAACCATCCGCAGATTACAAAAACATTTTGGTGGTCATCATCGGTGTTATCATTCTAAATTTTGCAACTGAACTGAAGAGGCAAATTACCTTTATTGGTTCAGGTGTACACATTATACTGTTTATACCATCCCAATATTCCGTTTTAGCTTCAAGGAAATATGGTAAGTCTAGTTAAATACCTACACACAAAAACTAAAAATAATATGAAGTTTAAAGAAAAAAAATAATATTTTACATTTATCATTATCTAATCAACAAATATTTCAAAGTACTTGTGCAATAGAAAAAAAAGAAAAAAGAAAACCATTATGCTCATCAAGGATTTCATATGTTAACTGGAATATTAATATGGTCATAGCAATGTAAAGAGTTTGCCTATGAGCTTGAAGTGTAAGAAAATATACAAGCAATTAGGGACAACAAATAGCAAATTTCAGTGTTTAATATTTAAATTATATATATATATATATATATATATATATATATTATATTTTTTCTATTTTAAATACTTATATTTTTATACATATTTATATATTATATTATACTAGCTTATTTTTTTTACTATATTATTACTGATATATAATATATATATATATATATACATATTATATATATATATATATTACTTATATATAGTAAATACATTTATATCAATATTAGTAAATAAAATTTATATGCAATAAGTATAATCTGGCGATTTTTTTATAATATATATATATATATATATATATATATATACATATATATATATATATATATATATATATAATATATATATATATATAATATATATATATATATATATATATATATATATATATATATATATATATATATATATATATATTATTGAATGTTATTGCGTCATACTGTTAACTATTATATTTATATTTCCTGACCTTGAGCAGTTGGTAAAACTGTATAATTTCCCTAAAAGTCTGATTTCTTCGAAATTTGTCTGCGTTTTTCACGGCTTTATTTTTTTCATCGTTGGTGAAATTGAAAAGGTAAGATATGTTATAAAATTTTTTTTTTTTTTTTAACAAATTAAATATAAAAACAGTCGCACTTCGGTATGAAAACTCTATTGTTATTTGCTTGGTATATACTTAGTAGAGTCGGCTGTTGCCAATCTTTGTAGGCCCTAAGTCATGTGACTTGAGTTATAGGCTGTGTACCGGGAAATTTTGCTTGCTTAGCATGTAGGCTAACAACTAATGAGTCATAGCAAATAGACTAGATATCTTTAATTTGTTTAATCTTGGGCTAAGGTGCCCCACATAAGGCTGATGCAAAAATCAAATGTAGTATATGGTTGGATGGTGGTGTATCGGTCTGGGTTAACAAGTGCAGAGGGCATGGAAGGGCAATGTCATCATGGAAGTTATATATTATATATTATATTATATATATATATATATATATATATAGTATATATATATATATATATATATATATATATATATAATATATAGTATATATATTATATATATATATATATATAATGGTAATGTTACCCAGAGGGTTGTCACCCCGATTTATTGAAAATCACAGGATATACTTCTAAAAATTAATAATGAAGAATAGTGAAAACGAAAATTGGTCGCTCTCTTTAGGAAAAAAAGTTCAGAGCCTCTTCAAAGTTGTTAAAAATCCCATAGACTTTTCAATATTGATTGATCCAGGTTAGGTCTCATTTCAGGCCCTCTAAGTCAGTTATGATAAGTTTTTGTTAAGGTATACACAGAGAAATCTATGTAGAATTAACAAATCTTATCCTAAACTGGAACTAGGATGGCCTTAAAGCGAGCACGAGGCCCACTAATTTTTTTATAAGCATATGGGAAAATTTTAAACTTTTCCTGAGAGGCTGTAACTTTTTTCTAAAGAGACTGCCTAATTTTTTCACTTTCTTCATTTTATTTTTTTAGAGTAAATCCTGTGATTTCAAAAAAAATTTTTTTTTTTTTTTTAATAACAAATCCTTATGGTTTTTTTTTACAACTTTGAGAGGCTGTAACCTTTTTTCCTAAGGAGAGCGACGAATTTTCGTTTCCACTATTCTTTATTATTATTTTTTTAGAGTATATTCCTGTGATTTTCATAAAAATCGGGGAGGGTGACAACCCCTCTGTGTAACAATTACCATATATATATATATATATATAATATATATATATATATATTAGTATATTATTATATATATTATTATATATATATATATATATATAATATATATATATATATGGTAATAGTAGCCACAGAGGTGCTCACTCCCAATTTTTTATCAAAAATCACAGGATATGATATTATACTCTAAAAAAAATAATAATAATTGAGAATAAAAAAAAACAAATGTGGTGGTTTCCTTAGGAAAAAGTGTACAGCCTCTCAAAGTTGCGTAAAACTACGTTTAGGATTTTCTTTATAATTTTTTTTTTTTTTATTCTTTATTAAAATAGGGATATACTCTAAAAAAATAATGAAGCATAAAAAAAATACAATGATTAAGTCTTTAGGAAAAAAAGTTGCAGCCCTCTCAAAGTTAAAACTTTATTCCCATAGGCTATAAGTTAATAAATATATAGACTCTTGTCTTGATTGCTCTCATGTCTGTGCTGCCGATACCATTGTTTGTAAGAAGCGTACTATTCTAACCTTACTGCTTTAATAGATCACACTTCATAGAAGATCTTTTTTCTTGCGTTTACAGTAACTCGAGCCAAATCTCTCCTCCGTTTCATTATAGCGTAGATTAAAACTTATATCTCTATGAGTTAAATCTTTATCGTGTTGAAAGAACCTTACACTTTTTACTAATTAATATAACTCACTTAATGCACAAATAATCTGCCCATACCCATAAAGCAAAGTTTACTCTAAGATAAAACTTTGAAGATCGTGGTTCACTCTGGACAATCCCATATCCCTAACTACCTATGTTGCAGGTTACAACTTAGAAAATGAAGTGGCTGTGTCCTCTATATTATAGAATTATTTGATAGACTTGCAAACGTGTCAACTTGAGTAAACTTTATATGTGTCTGGTTTAAATTGACATCTAAATCCTCTTTCTTTTTTTATAATTATTAGATGTGTATGTCCGAAATCATTAAGTGATATCACACTAGAGACAACTGCACCTGTGGGACGCCACTCGTGTCGTGAATAGTGTTACCTCCTGTGACTTACTGATATCTTGCCAATAGGTATAGTAGCACTCAGATATGTTGTTAGCTAAATCTTTCGCCAACCCACTCTTTAATGTCTCTAAAACTAATAACCAACATTCTCGCCCTGAATTAATAATACTCAACTCTCATTTGCGTCACTAAGTGACTTTTCAGTCAGGCCCTTATGTAATGAGGGTACATTGAAAGTCACAAAGAAGCCTCTTTGACTAGAGTGCCATAATAATTACAATATCAATTGTTTTTACCTATCCTCACAGGAGGTTCAAGTGACTCGTCTCTAAAGATAATAGCTTATCCATAAATTCTAAAAATAGGTGTTCTGAACGATACAAAACTAACAATCTGCTAGAAAAACTATTGACTAGTGGAATAGTCTTCTTAGGCATATAGATAGTATATGCTATCCTTATCAAAGTTTCATTAAATTGACTCCTCTCATATTGCGCTCTAGATTGAATAGCGTCTCCTGAAACCTCAGCACGACCACTACCACATCAGCTGTGATTCACGCAAAACTACATTTACTCTTAAGTTGCTGCTCACAAGATTCTTATGCTCTTATCTAACTCTTTTTTCATAAGAGACTCGACTACTATAGAGTGATATATGCATGTTGATTATCGCATCTGACAAATCGTCAGAGCATATAGCTCATTCACCACCTTTCATATATTCAATTAGATAATCGTGTCGTTTGAATAATCTGACACGATATTCTGTGCCGTGTAGCTCACTCAAATGCTGTTAAATGACAAAATTACCCTTCTTACAGATTGAATCTTGCCTTGTAACCATTATTCTTTATCATCGCGCATCAGGGCCTGCAGCAGTTTTTTGAGGTTGTTACCCTTGAGTCCAATGATGCTATAGATCGAACATATTTATCTCATCTGTATAACTATACTTTCACACAAAACTTGATTCAAGTAGATTATCGATACATAGACGTCTAAATTGCTGCTTAGTGACAATATCAATAGATGTAACGAATTATTACAGTGCTCTACATTAATCTAATTCTTTTCGTTGCACCTCATTTGTTAAAGGGACACTGAAACCCATTATAAGCGAGTAAATGTTTGACCAACTCCTTTATCGTAACCTCAACTCCTAATTTAAGATTACCTAATTAATATTTTAAAAATTGTAATTACATAACCTCACTAAACCTGAATCTGTAGTGGTTTGAATAGTTGCTTTCTTTCTTTTTTTTAATTCTTTTGCGCTCATTCATCCTTTTCTGCACTTCTAATAACAACTTTCTTACCTATACCTAACATGCAACCATAATATAAATCTACCTGTTGCTTATTGGTAAAAATTTCTTATCTTTCCTAGGTTACCCTAGATGTAAAGGAAAGTAACATTGCATGACATGTCCTCATATTGAACAGTATATCCTTAATCTATATTTGTAACATAATTCTTTTCAAAATATCGTGCTATAATATCTCATTCCTTCTTCTTTCTAATCTATAACTTTTTTTTCTTTTTTTTCTGCCTCTTAAAATGTGCAGTGTATTTATTCTGAGTCCATACCTTTCTTCTTTCGACCTATCTTTTCAATTTGAGCATACTCGGAGTTCCAAAGGATTCGAATACTTTGCTCTATTTTATCTCTGGATAATTTCTAATTCATCTTTACTCCTTACCCATATTCGTAATTATTTAAATTACCTCTCGCTATGCATGATTAATTAAAATGTATCTCAGCAAAACACCTCCTCAATGAGCGTCGGACGTGCCTTGCTCTCTCGCGCTATATTGATTTTATTCATCGAACTAGATGAGTAATATCTATCAAATATTGCAAAAAATGCTCTTATCTCTCTATTCCCACCAAACAGGGTTTTCTGCTACACCCTCAATCGTTTCTTGCTGCATATTATTGAGAAATTGTTTACATTTCACTTTCTGAAACAAGACTCCAGAACATTACTGATGAATAGGTTACATCAATTCTTGAACTCAAATTTGGTGATATCTATAAAATAAATGATCATCCCCCACGATGATAAAACAGTTCACTTAGTAAGCATTTTTTACAACATCACTTGCCTTATTACTGCGCGTTATATGTTCTCCTCTGATTACTTCTTTCTTTTACTCAAACTAACATAATCTATGTGTTTTAACACGTAATTTGTAAATATATATGTTGCGAGTGCCTATTAAAATAATTAGGAGTTGCCGGACATATAGTTTTTTCTCTCTTTGTCTGCTAGACTCACAAAATATATATATAGGATACTATTTCTATTTTATATAATAACTTATTGACAATTTTGTAGGCCCTAAGAATAGATATATATATTTACACATTATCATATAATTTAAATTCCATATATATATTATATTATTGGTCTCAAACTAGTTCCTAAATTTCTCCTCATATCCTTCTTATAATCATTCATCTAATCACCTACTTAATATATACTATCCAATATATTTATAATGATCTATAAATATTATTAAAGTATATTTACTAAATCATTTTTATTTGGTTTCACAATCTTGGATTAATTGAAAGATTTGAAATATAAACTATGAAATCTCTGATGCAGAGAGAAGAAGAGAGTAATTAGGATTTTACAATAAAAGATATAGTACAGTACTTAATGGTTAAAGCTACTTTTCTATGGTTAATGGCCCTGAGAAATATTCTTATCACATAACCACATGTATACTTCTATAAGTAATTAGACAATAGTGTATATTCGTAGAAAAATTAAAGGTGTCTCGTATTAGCCCGAAGAAATTACATAAAAATCATATCCCGCATCCCAAATTTTAATCATATATATATATATAATAATACAAAAAAATATATAAAACAAAAGTTTATGGAGTATAATTAAGTTGATACTATACATGCTATTGTCTATTCAATTTATTTACTTATATTCTAACAATTTATCATAGCATTCTATAATTTCTGCACTCTAGGCTACATAATAGGTAGATGTGTCTATAAAATGCCCCTATATTGTACATAATGTATATATTTTATTGTTATTAATAAGGTATTTATAATATTACTACCTACTAATCCTACTTATGAAATTCAAATAAGTCTAATGTAATTTATTAAAATAATATTTTAAAGTGATTACCTAATGATTCACTATGTTTATGAATATCTAGCTTTAGAGAGTTAAAAGCCTTAATATAAATTATAAAAGACCGCCAACACCCCTACTATCTCCGCCTATTCTACTTGCTCAACATCCCAAGTAACGCTCTTAACGGGTTCAACAATAAGATTATATATAATTGAGAGTTACACTCTGCAGATAGAGACTGGGTAGTTAGGATGGTGGATGGATAAATATGCACTGAGAAGTGTGAGATTGCTGTAGTAAGAGGAAGACCGATAACAACAGTGCACAAGGAAAAGCACCACCCTCCTCACACCAACCCTTCAAATCCTCAGTGCAAATGAATTAATAGCGCGATTGCATGCTGCGAAAATTGCACTAATGAAACATCCCCACTTTAGATAGATATATATATGATGATTTAATATTATGTGTGTGTTATGCATATAGAGAGAGGATAGAGGTAATATTATATATAGATATATAGTATATATAATATAATATAGTAGTAATATAGTAATATGAATATATAGTATAATATATATAATGAGATTATTTTAATAAATGATTAGAGTAGATGAAGTAAATAGATATATATATATATATAATATTATATGTTTTTTTTATAAATATATATATATATACGTGATATATATAATAAGAGAGAAGCGAGAGCCACCAAGGCTCCGATGAGAAGACATTGACAGAAAATCTTTGAGATTGAATTAGATTGTACAACGATTTCTTAGAGTGACCAGGTTTCAGTCGAGTCTGTGAGGGGGTTGATTGAAAAAAGAAAATAAAGATTTAAAAAAAAAAAAAAAACGAAAAAGAATAAAAATAAAAACCTAAAAATATTGAATAACATAATGAGATTATAAATAAATTAGTGTATGGTGCAGCTTTTCATTATGAAAGAGAGTATAGAGAGGAACGAGCCCCATGCGGTTCCTAGGGTTACATGTGATAGGTGAGATGTAGGTTATCCAGTGAGCGCAGTAGTCTGTGTGTATAATATGTAAGTATGGAGATTTAGAGTATAGTATATAAAGTCTAATAATATTAAACTAATGAAAATGACGCGTGGCATGTGGATTATTTTGTATTGTGTAGTCGTGTGTTATTTGTTGTGTTAGAGATAGATAGAGTAAAGGATATAAATATATATTATACTAATTACTAGAGTGTATCTAAAGAAAGATAAAAATTATTCTGGGTATATAGATGTCATTATTGAGAAGTCAATAATGAAATTTTCCTCCAATTACAGGACTTTATCTAAAGAAATTTTTTTTTTTTTTTTTTTTTTCAAGGAAAACTCCTAACTACTAGTAATGCATAAACATCAGTAGTTATTAGGATTAGGATTAATTTGAAAATATATACTTCCAAATGGGACAATAGATAAAGTTTCTCTAATAATTCATTCTAATAATAAATATTTCGAGTATGAAATGTGAAAATCAAATGATTGAAAGGGAACTGGCTGTTAACTCACAAGTAACTAAACAAAAATTTGAAGATTAAAATTGTAAAACAAACCCTATGACAAGATTAGCAAGAAGTAACAAATAATTATTCAAGCGAACACATCTTTCAGATTGAAATAGTAAAGAAAAACCATAAAAGTAATAATGATAAGCTAATTGATTAATGATATAAAGGATAAAAACAGGCAAATCAGTAGATCTGAAACCAGTAAATTTAAAGAAATGCGAATGAACCAAGAGAATTAGATGAACGATGAAGTGAGCTGTTCTGGAAATTGCCTGATTTAGAAATTAAAATTCTTTAGTTGATCACCTTAGAAATGTTATGTATTGTGTTTAGGGTTTATCTAGAGTGATAGTTTTTTTCGTGGTTTTGGTGTTTTTATTTGAAAAATGCAGGAGAAAAACTGAATCCTACATAATTACAGAAAAAACTAATAAAACTTGTAAAATTATGTAAGTAAGAAAAAGCAACTTGTTGAGATAAGCTCTTGGATTAAAAAAAAAAAAAAAAAAATTGGTCATTTAGAGTTTCTCTAAAGAGGTACTTTACGACTGATCAAGAAAAGATATATTTGACAAAGAGAAAGTAGCTACATTTATGGTGAAAAATTTCAAAAGCAACTTCATTGAAAAAATTTAAATAGGCAACTTTATGCAGGATTTGAAGAAAATATTATAGGAATAGGCCACTTTTGCGAGGAGAAATAGAAGAATGGACAAGAATAGGAAAGAAAGAGAGAAGACAAGGATATAATATGTAACTGATGAAAAGAAAGCATACAGAATATGTGGCATCTATCATTCATGCTCACAGCAAATGCATTTCAAACCTAAAAAATTATAGTTACTTTACTCACGCCAAAGTATGGTACAGGCGACTGAGATCTGTAATTTAAGACTGTTAAACTGACATGGAATGATAATTAGCTTTTACCCAAATTTTATTGTTATATCAAATAATTTTTAATTAGATGGTCCAAGGATAAGAATAATTTGATGGAGTGATAATTTTAGATCTCGTAAAACATAATCAAACCAATTCAACAAGACATTGATTAAATATCAATTGTCACAGTGCATGAATATGAAGTTTACCAAGAACCTAGTAAAAATAGGTTACCGATTTAACAGTCCATGGTGTCGTTTAGGAAGAAATTCAATTTAATTATGCTTTTTATATTTCTCGTGTTCTAAAACCCAATTTCAATAATAGTTTATAAAAAAGTAAAGAATTTAATTAATTCTCAACAAAATATTTCTGAAAAAGCCTAATTTTAGAAGTTAATATTTAAAGATGTATCAGATGAGTATTGGCAATACCAATTGCCATCCAAACACTATCATTTTAATTTGTAACGGAGTATACCCTATATTATTTTATATATATTATAAATATATAATATATATTATTTATATATATATATAATTATTAGTATATAAAAGTATTATTAATTATAAATATTATATATAAATATTTTAATATATATATATATTAATATAATAATTATTATTATTATATTATATATATATATATATTATATATATATAAATATATATATATATATATTATAGATTATGCTTATCTGATCAAATTACTTCTGTTATTCATGACTAAGTATTTATAATATTTTACTCTCAAAGATATCTGATAGTGTTTTACTTATGATTTTGACATAGTTAAAAGTTAAAATTTAAAACGCATTAAAATTAATTTTTATTAATTTATATGTACATAAATACTATTTAATGTTGAAATATAAAGAATAAAATATCATTGGTTTTATCATTGTTATATTGCTGACTAGGCAGTATATAACTTAACCAACAGTGAAACTCTATGAGAAGCAGCTACATGATTATAATGATTAATGTTTAATATATAAATTAACACAGACAGAAAAATTAAATGTATATATTATATATAATATAATTAATTATTATATATATTAATATTAATAATATATATATATTAATAATATATATATATATATTAATATTAATAAAATATAACAACTAATCAATGTATTAATCAGTCAGAGACAATCAAAACCCTTAAAAATCACCAGCAACAGGACCAGACTCATTTATCTCAAAACTATCCACTCATGATAAACACCTTAAGAGAGAAAAAGCATAATCTTCCTCAGTCACAGAAACTTTAAGAAATCCTGTAGAAACTCTAATTATATTATTATAACCCCATCTGGAAATAAACATAAGCTTCATTAATCCCAAAATTTGAATACTTAAAAATTAGAACCTCCAATATTCTACCATCCTTCACTAATCTTACCCATATCTCTTAATATCTCAATCCACCTCAGCAAACTCCTGGAGAAAGCTCTTATATATTTAGATAAAATTAACTAAGTCTCTCTCACCGATCCACGCCCCTCGCGGAAATTCCAACATGGATTTAAAAGGCAATCATTCCACTATCAACAAAACAGCCCTTCATCCTCTATTCACTAATCAACACATTAATTAATTGCATTCAACCATATCTCCCTCATACATCAATGTATCCATACTTAATCAGCTTAATTTCGACAATTAAACAATAAGTCCTTTGTTACACTGTCTTCATCCTATCTAATATTATTTCTTATATTATATTATAAATATATCCATTTTGATCCCTCCCTTGAAAACATATTTGAAAGTATTATTATTTTATAATATTTCATTATTATTATTAATTATTACTTATCTCAATATGACTTGTGCCAAATTACCTCTCCATTAAATAACACTTATTCACTTCATCCAACTACTTCCATCATAACTCTAGCAATAAACGGTGTATATTATTATTATTATATTATTATTCTATTTATTCGATATATTTTCGTACCACTAGGGCCGCCATTCTCTCTTCATTCCTACTTTCAATACTCTTTAATTTACAAGTGCAGATCTGCCCACCACTTTACTCATATACTCAAATCCACCAAATTCTTTAAATTACTTTTACGCAGACTTAAACTTCACACTCAGTGTGTCTCTCTTCCCAACAGGTAAGAGCGTGGTGTAAACACAGCCACCCAGCTAGCACTCAAATATAATAACCATAACACATTAATCATAGAACTCGGAATCACTATACATTCAAACCAAAGTAATAAGATGACAGCTATCCACCCCTTAATTCCTTCCTCAGTATATCTCCTCTGCCTTAATACCACTAGATGTCCACTCAATCCTCATTTTGCACGCTTTTAACACCTTCTACCCATAAAATTAACCATCACCACTAAAACCCAAAACTCACCGCTCATATCTGAAACATATAACACCGTCCCACTAAAACCAAAACCCCCAAAAATAATTAGGACATCTCAACTTAATACCACTAAACATATGACCTTTCTATCGGCTCTTGTCCTTCCAAACATTTCGATAACCCCAACATCACCGTTCACCAATCTCCAAACGTGAAATTAAACCACCTACCGCAACTCTCTATCTCCTCTATAACACAAATATTCATGGTGCGACGACAGAATTATATGACAGCACACGACATATACGTCTTCAAATAACATAGCAGAGACTATAGCTCCATCAGAACTATGAGATATTAAACTTATGTGCACTATTATCTCGGTGCATTTGATAGGTCATCTCGAGGTCTCAAAGGTATCACTCAAAGATAAACCAACTTTTAAATAAAATTTCTAGTTACTTACTTAAGAGAGCATTGCAACCTGTAAGCCCCTAGAATAAACTACATATTGGATGTACTAAAAACAACTCCACCATCAGCATTATACATGACGGTAGACACACACATCCTTTTACATCTCACTATACCCATCTATTGAGCATGCTATTGATAAAGTGACACAACTTTTTCCAGGATAAAACACTTCAAGTCCAATCACCTTAATTTACCATCCACCAAATATACTCTCCAACCCCCCTGACACAGCACTAAAATCTCCCTCCAATATTCCTCACTCAGCCAACTTATTATATATAATGTAACCATACTTTAACAACTAAACATTCACTTCCCCCACCTCCTCAAAATAGGTCTTGGCTATCTACTCACATCCATACATACAATTAACTTAAACATATTACACAATAGTAAATAATCGCTCATATTATAGTCCCTAAATAATACAATTTTACATTATAAATCATACCATCCCCAAACATCTCTCACCTTACAAGAAGTATAATCCATGTCCAGTGAAGAAACCCAAAATTGAACCTCGCCGGAGCAGGTCAGGCCACCACCCAAATCTTTATGCATAATATATATAAAAATTCAGAGTATAACGACCCCTAATGGCGATATTAGCACACCGCTATATTAGTCTCCAACATCTGCCACATAGTATGTTTCATATTGATCTCCGCGGACTACAATGCCGAAGTCACTTCCTATTCTTAGGAGTTCACTCACGCCCACTACGCTGACCCTATTACTGATACTCCATTTCTGATAACTATTATTTACTTGACCTGATGTAGATAACTCGCCCTTAAGAAGCACTGTTGGCTGTTTACTAGGCGGTATTAGTGTGACCTCCTTTACCTCAATTAAGTGTATGAGGCCAGGGTAGTCAGAATAATTATTTTATATATAATATTATATTTATACTATATATATATATATATATATAATTATAATATTATAATTAAATATACGAGTGATATAGCTAAGATTATACTATAATTTCCTTCTTACTGCAAATAGAGGGTGTATATAGTTACTTAGTATATTTAGTTACTATCATCACCATGGCCCATAGAGAGGAACAATATTAAGGGTATCAATATATAGTATATATATATATAGGAATATATATATAGATATATATATATAATCATAAGCTTCTCTCTCTCTCTACTAATCTCTCTCAATCTCCTCTCTCTCCCTCATATATATTACTATATTATATAAAGAAGAGCATAAGAAAAGATACGATGAGATATATCTACTAGTGTTTTATATTATATTATTATATAGTATTATTATTAACTAGTCTATATTAATAATATATATAGTAATAGAATATATATATCATATATATAATATATCATAAATTTCAGATTATATTTTCTTGACATGGGTGAACAGCTAGAAGAAAGAGAAAAAAGAAAAATGCATAAATATGAGATCCCAAAGACTTGTGCATCAAGTGCACACACAGGGAAGCAGAGCGGAAAAACCACAAGTAGTCCCAATACGTTCACGTTTTATATTGTAGAAAAATATCGGTACAAGAACCCACCCGGGTTAACGTGTACACCGATAACGCCAACAAATTTCTAAAATATAGCATCACACTGAGTCCAGAAGAACTATATAGACGTATTACCTTACAAACCCAATAGAAAATACATCCCCTGTACTAGCATAGTGTCGCCTGGTAATGATAAGCCTAAGAAGTAATGAGACGAGCAGATACTGTAAATGCCTTAAATTAATTAATGGAAATAGCACAAAAATAATTATTAAATAATTATACACCAATTAGAGCATACAATTTTAATATTATTTTAATTAGTGGTCATTTCCAATTTAGTAATGTTTTTAAATATAAAATAGTGTTATATTTTTATTAATGAAGATTATAATACCACTAAGATCAACATTTTCCCAACTTTATTCTAAAATAAGGGATACATTTGTATACAAACATGGAAATTAATTATTACGCATGAACAGCTGCGAAAAAAGCACACAGTTTTTGTAATATTTATTTACGTTTGGTTGTAAAGTTTATTTATATTCATTAATGGTTAATATTAAGTAAAGTAATAATTAAATATTGACTATTAATCATTATTTATTAATCTACCTAATTATATATATATATTATAATATAATTTTAATAATATTATAACATAATTAAATATATATTTATATATATATATATTATATAAATTATACTATAATAAATATATTAATAGTATTATATAGTATACTATATTAATATATATATATATATATATATATATATTATATATATTATATTATTTCTTTTAATCTAACATTAATTTTTCCCCAATAAGATTGGTAAAAGTAGGTTGACACACATTCTTTACTGGTAAAAGAAAAAGCTAAAGTAGGAGTGAACTAAATGACAAATGTCGAAAAGAAAAGTCCCAGCCTTACCGCCCCCTCTGATACCATTAAATATTTAAGGGAATATAATATATATTAAAAATTTTCATTAAGATTATACTGTATTATATAATTTTACATTTATATATATATACATATAACTTTATAATTAATAATTAAATTATATTATATATGTATATAATATATATATATATATATATATATGATATATATGATATTATTTAATATATTATAAATAATATATAATAATATTTATATTAATAATAATAATTACTTATATTATATATATATATATATATATATATATATAAATAATATATATATTAATATATATAATAGATATATATATAATATATTAATATTATTATTAATATATATATATATATATATACTATATAATATACATACATAAATATATAAATATAATTTAACTTCAATAATGCAATGTAAACCACTTGTCAGATAATACTTAAAGGTTAAAAGCATCCCCCCCTTACCCCCGAAAAAATTTTACTTACTGAGCTACGGGTCTGATATATATAATATATATATATATTATATTATATATATTATATATATAAACTTAATATAATATTATATTATATAATATATATAGTATAATAGTTATATAGTATATAATAATAATATTATAATATATATATATTATATTATATAATAAATAACTATATATATTTATAGAAACAATAAACTAAAGATTCTTTCTGACCTCAAATCGATATTTATTAAAAAATTTAAACTTTACAAAATATCTAATGAACTCATTTGTGGAATGACATGGTTATATTCATTATGAGGCATTTATTGTGGAACGTATTCAAATTTATCATATCTGTATATATATATAATATATATATATATTATATAATCTATATATAAGTATATATATATATATATATATATAGTTATATGGATATATATATATATAATATATATTTAAATACCTTGTTATTATATAATACTATATATATATGTACTATTAATATAATAGTTATATATATTATATTATATATATAATATTTATATATATATTATATATATATTATATAATATAATATTCAAATATAATAATATTATATATATGTATATTATTATATAGTACATATACATATATATATACCTAATATATATACTATTTATATATCTATTATATCTACGTATATATATATATATTACAATTTTGTACATTATATATTATATATATATATATATATATATATATAATATTATATTATAATATAATTAATTTAATATATATTATATATAAATTATATATATATATTATATTATTAAATAGTATATTTATATATAATATAGTATATAATAATATATTAATTAAATATATATTATATTTATAAAATAATATTTATATATATATACTAAAGATATATATATAATATAATATATATATATATATATCATTATATATTATATATATAATTATAATAGTGGAATTATTAAATTATATATATATAATATATTATATTATATAATATATTATATATTAATATAAATATAATATATTAATATTAATATATATATAATAATAATAATATTAATATATTATATATATATATATATATATATTATATATAAACACGAACGTCATTTATTTTTTACTACTCTATGACCATTAAGTATATAGATACTTTTTGATCAACAGATATTTTGTATAGTTCCTACTATATTTATAAACATTTGTGGCTCCAAGTGATATATACCGATTTACTGTCAAAAATAATTTTTTTTTTATTCAAATATATAGGACAATTAATCCTAAACAGTAATTGAATGCGTGCCTTATTTTTAACCAATGGGTATATATTTACTTTTACTTAAATATATTATCAGAGAACCGATTTTCCAGTACTAGTATCATCATAGTAGATAATATTACCTATATTAAGTGATTCAACCAACAGTTTATGTAAGATTGGGTTTAATTTTTAAGGCAGGTAGAGTAAATCATATAATTAATTTGCGTTATGATAAATAAATTAATATTAACAAATAATTAATTATATTTCATTTGTTTTTTAAAACATTTTTTTTAATTGTAGCGTCTCAATTAATACGTATTTAAAATTTATACCCAACATCGAGACAGAAGGAATATAACAACAGCTTACTCGGGGTATGTAGGTGTTATTTAAGTTGGCTAAATAGAAGAACATCCTATAGATGATAGATTTGAACATTATTCCTGGAAGCTACGAATTTATTATTTGTTAAACTTATAATATTATTATTAAACTTTTTACTAAGATAAACTATCTTAGGTTTTAACTCAGGCATACAACAATCCATCTTAGGTTAGGACTAGTGTCTACGGCAACGACGATCCGTCTAGAGTCGTACTGTACGGCTTTTTAAATCTAGGTTATGATAATGTTTGGTTAGGTACACATACATATTCTATATAAAATATACTATATATATATATATATATATATATATATATATATATATATAATATAATATATATATATATAATATATATGGTTATTATTCATTGTTTCTTCTGACCTTCGATTCGATTATTATATATATAAATATATATATAATAATATAATATTATATATAATTAATATATATATATATATATATTAATATATTAATTATATATAATATATATAATAATAGTAATATATATTATATATATATATTATATTTATATATATAATATTATTATATAATTTATATCACTTTCCATCGTATATATATATTACTATATATAATATATATTAATATATATATACATAATATAATATATATATATATCAATATATTAATATATATATATACGTATATATTAATATTATATATATATTATATATTATAATATATTAATATATATATTATATATGATATATTAATTATCTTGTTTCTACCTAACCACACTTTATCCTAACCCAGACTTAAAAAAGCCGTACAGTACGACCTATATAGACGGATCGTCGTTGCCGTAGGACCTTAACCTAACCTAGATGGATCGTCGTTGCCGTGGGACCTAGACCTAACCTAGATTAATTGTCGCTGCCGTAGGACCTAGACCTAACCTAGAATGATAATGATTACAATTAATGATGAGACGATGTTTAAGCAATTTTTAAAAATGGCTAATAATCACTGAGGATATTAATTCTATAATAATTAAGAAATAAAATTATAATTATATTTTTTTTA